>JAVJIF010025609.1:0-53073 GCA_038442645.1 Agave tequilana | reverse complement strand
CAAAGACATACACCAAACATAATATCCGGCCTACTAGCCGTCAAATACAACAAGCTACCAATCATGCTACAATAAAGCTTGAATGATACATGTACCTTGTTCATCTTGTCAAGCTTGTGGTAGTTGCCATGCGAGTTTTGCTTATTTTAGCCCCTTCAAGCCCAAATCTTTTGATAAGTTCCTCGTGTACTTGGCTTGATGATGAAGATCCATCTGTCCTTTGCTTGATTTGGAGTCCAAGGAAGTAGTTAAGCTCACCCATCATAGACATCTCGAATTCTTCTTCATGCATGATTCAAAAGCTTGGCAAAGATTTTCATTAGTAGAACCAATATGATATCATCCACATATATTGAACTATAAGTATATCATTTTCAACATGTTTTGTAAACAAGGTAGTATCTATTTTTTCTTTTTTTAAAACCATTTGAAATTAGAAATGAAGAAAGTCTTCATACTAAGCCCTAGGGGCTTATTTTAAACCATAAAGAGCTTTGTCAAGTTTGAAAACAAAATCCGGAGGTGTAGGATCAACAAACCCGGGGGGTTTGTTCAACATACACCTCTCTTCAATAAATCTATTTAAGAAGGCACTTTTACATCCATTTGAAAAAGCTTAAAATCTTTATAAGAAGCAAATGCAAGTGTCATCCGTATGGCTTCAAGCCGTGCTACGGGTGCAAAAGTTTCCTCAAAAATGATACCTTCGACTGAGTGTAACCTTGGGCAACTAACCTAGCTTTATTCCTAATAACCATTTTCGGACTCATCAACTGTTCTTAAAGATCCACTTAGTATCAATTGTGGTCTATCGTGGGGCCTAGGAACAAGATGCCAAACTTGGTTGCGCTCGAATTGATTGAGCCCTCTTGCATGGCTAGCAACCAATTGAGTCGGCCTCAGCTTCGAGGATGTTCTTGGGTTCAAATTGAGAAATAAAAGCATAGTGTCCACAAAAGTCATGAAGTTTAGAACGAGTAGTTACCCCTTAGATACTTCACCATAATAAGATCATTGGGATGATGTGGATTGTATCTCCAATCTTTTGGAAGTTGTTGAGTGGACTCCAGTTCAACTTCTTGATTTTCATTTCCTTGAGCTCATTTTCTTGAACTTCTTTCCTCCATCATCCTTTGGCATGCTTCAATAGTAGGTGAGTCCTTCAAAGTAGCTCTCTCCATGTCTTCATTAAAGAATCTATTTCTACAACATTCTTAACAAAAACATTAGATTCCTCAAACTTTACATGTATAGATTCTTCAATAATCAAAGATGACTTATTGAAGACTCTATAAGCTTTACTTGTATTAGAATAACCAACAAAAATGCTTCATAAGACTTTGCATCAAATTTACCTAAATTATCTTTGTATCAAAACAAAGCATTTACATCCAAAACCTTAAGTATGAAACATTTGGCTTTCTAGAAAAATAGATCTCAAAAGATGTTTTTGAAGTATTTTTGCATAAGAAAACCGATTTGATATATAGCAAGATGTTGTTAACGGCCTCGGCCCATAGATAATGAGGAGACCATATTCATTTATCATTGTCCTGCCATCTCTTGTAATGTCCGATTTTCCTCTCAACGACTCCATTGTTGTGGAGTCTAGGACAAGAAGTTCATACTAATTCCATGTCTTCACAAAAAGTGATAAATGGTAGGTTAATGAATTCACACCTCTATCAACTTCTTATTCTTACAATAGAAGAATCTTTTTCCTTTTCAACTCTTTTCTTAAAGGCTTGAAAATATGAAAGGCTTGTTTTTTTGTGCTCTAAAAAGAAAACCCAAGTAAAACGCGAGAAACATCAACTAAAACAAAAGCAAAACGATTCCCACTTAGACTTTTGGTTGAGTAGGACCAAAAAATCCATATGGATCAAACTCCAAGGGACGTGATGTCATGATATCCTGATTGACTTGAAAGAGGCTTGGTTTGTTTCCCAAGTTGGCACGCATCGCAAATGCGGTCCTTTTCAAAGTTCAAGCAAGAAATACTTTCACCATTTCCTTATTGTTTAACCTAGATAGATGGTCAAAAGAAATGTGGCCTAATCTTCTATGCCACAACCAAGAGTCATCATCGAGGGCTTTCAAACATGTAGCATTGCAAAACATATTAGACATGTCAATCATGTATACATTGCATTCACGAAAACCGTAAATATACATGTGTTAGATGTCTATCAATAACTCTACAAGCTAAATTATCAAAAACAACATCAAAACCTTGTCACAAAGTTGACTAACACTCAAGAGATTATGCTTGAGGCCATCAACTAAAACAACATTTTCTATTAAGGGGATGTACCAAGTTTAACATTACAATACCGATGTTTTTTCCCTTGGCATCATCTCCGAAGGTGACGGTGCCACCTTCATGGTATCTGATAGGGTTACAAAGTTGTTGATATCCCAAGTCATGTGCCTTGAGCAAACCACTATCAAGATACCACAATCCTTTACGTCGTTGGGCCTTGGAAGGTACCTATATATTTAACAAATTCGTTGACTTTGGTACCCAATTTTCTTGGGTCCTTGAAAGTTAGTATTCCGAACCCAAACTTTATTGTGTGAGTATTAAGTCTATCATAGCAAAATCTAACCAAATGACCTTTACGGCCACAATATGTGCATGAAGATACTTTACCATACATGTATGCATGATGTGTGTGTGGAGTGTGGACATGTTTAGGTGTTTGGCATGATGTAAAGGTTGTGATCTATGAGCATGAGCATGAATAGCATGTGAATGCTTCTTAGGGACTTGTTTCTTAGGAAACATAGCCTCTAGTCTATTCTTATCAAATTCACATTTTTTCAAAACTATTCCTAATGAATCAATTTTCTCTTTTAGCATGGAAATTTCATTTTCATCAACTTGTGGAAAATTTACCTTTGCAAGATATTTTATAGTTGTCAAAGTCTTTTTGTATAGAAACAAGAGTTGAAAGCAATTCATCCTTTTCTTTGAAAGAGTAAAAACTTTATGATTTTGAGATTCATTTTTTCTTTTTCATTTTCAAATATTTCTTTTTAAGAAAGTCATAGTTATGTGAAAGTTCTTCAAAAGCTTCTCCTAGTTCATCCATGGATAGCTCACAATCAATAGGAGTATTGAGAGTTACCTTACTTGTGTTTTCATTTGCCATGAAGCACATGTTAGCGGTGTCGACTTCCTCCTCGGATTCACTCTCGGAATCCAAGTAGCCTTTAATGCTTTTCTTTTTGTATGGCTTCTTGGAGGTGGAGGGCTTGATTTTATCCGGGCATTCCGCAACAATATGACCCGGCTTTTGGCAATTGAAGCAAATAATTTTCTTCTCTTCTTACCTTGCCATCTCCTTTATTTTGGAACTTTGCCTTGTTATACATTCTCCGAACGTTCTTAACAAGAAGTGAAAGCTCTTCATCATCTTCTGCTTCATCGTCTTCGTCGGAGTATGTGGAATGACTCTTGAAGGCAATAGTTTTCTTCTTGGAGGGAGCCATTTCTTCTCTTGCTTTCTTTTCATCTCATGGGTCTTAAAGTTCCCAATGAAACCTATAAGCTCCATCTCTTCCTTATCATTAAGTTCCTTCAAGGTAGTGGCTTTGACTTCCCAAGATGGAGGAGAGCCCAGATGATCTTCCTTACTTTTTGATCGTTGTCAATAACGTCACCTAGAGAAGAAAGTCCATTAGTAATCTTAGTAAATTTTGTAACCATATCATCTATGGTTTCATTCTCTTGCATAGAAAAATTTTCATATTTGGACCGAAAAAGGTCAATTTTCGCCCTCTTAACTTGTGAAGTCCCCTCATGAGTGACAAGCAAGTGAGTCCAAATCTCATGTGCGGATTTGCAATGGATAACTCTAGAGATATCATCATCATTAAGGGCTTGAAGCAATGCATAGTGTGCCCTAGCATTAGCATCAAAACTCTTTGTCTCAATATCGGACCAAGTGTCCTCATCACCGGTGGGTACACTAAATGGTTTGGTCACCGCCTTTGCAACCCGGCTTCCTAGGGATTGCAAAAATACGGTCATCTTAACCTTCCATATGGGAAAGTTAAGGCCATCAAATTTGGTGGGGTCTTAATTCCTTCAGCCATTTTACTAAGTGAATGAGTATGAAAAATGAATATTATGATTAGCAATAAGGATCTCTCTATGGTTGTTAAGCCAAGAGCCTAGAGACCAAAGCTCTGATACAAATTGAAAAACACCTAGAGGGGGGTGAATAGGTGTTAATGCTAATCTAATGATCTTTTTGAACAAGTATGAATATATGATGTAACGATCGCCCAAAACAAGACTAGAAGCCGAATACCCGGTGAAGGGCTCTGAACTCCTTCCTCGTGATTCCTCTAGATAAGAGTTTGAGGTGCGTATTGCAATCTTATTGTATGAGTATTGATCGACAATTTAGCAAGGAATGAAATGGATGCAATAATGAAGTGCACACAAGATATATCTCAAGTTAGAAATGAAGAGCAATATCACAAGCTAGAAATGAAGAGCAATAAAGAGCAATAAGAAAAACAATCGCAAACACAAAGGATTTGTTTCGAGGTTCGAGCCACCACTCTACTCCCCACCTTCACCGCCGTGAAGGGTTTCCACTATATCCACCGAGGAATTACAAAAGGTCTACCGAAGACCGGAGTACCGAACTCCACCAATTACAATCCTCTACCGAAGAGGGATCTCAACACAAGAAGGAACAAGTACCAAGTGATCAACAAGGGATCACAAACTTCTCTTTATAACTTCCTTATAGAATGAGGAGGATATTTTGGCTCAAGAAGTGTAGTGAGAAAACAAACTCAGTTGTGAAGAAAATTGCTTGAAAAACAACTGAAATTAACAAAGAGAATTGAGAGCTTTGAAAAAAATTTCTTTCTTTTGGAAACTTGAAAACTACGTATTTCTCTTGTGATTTGCAAGTGACTAATCCCCTCTATTTATAGGGATTAGAGGAGATCAAAACATGATTACAACTAGCTTATTAGGTCAGAAAATAGCCCCCAAAATTTCAGAACCAGCTGCTGCCACACGAATCCCAACCAAATCCAAGAGAGAAATCTCTAAAAAGTAGCCGTTATGGCAGCTGACGGCTGTCGGTCGATCGGCCCGGTCGACCGACAGTCCAATTGGCAAAGTAGCCGTTGGACTCAGTCGACCGGTCGGTCGACCGGCAGCCAAAGAAAATTTTCCCTTTGAACTGTCGGTCGACTGACCCGGTCGACCGACCAAAAACAGAGAGCAAGCTGCTTCCAGTCGGTCGAGCGGTCGGTCGACCGACAGACGTGCACAAAACATGCACGCCCTGATCTCAAGGCTCGATCGACCGGCCGGTCGACCGGCCAGGCCTGGAATGAACCGGTCGACCGGCTCGGTCGACCGACAGGCCTGAAATAGATTTTTTATAGGAAATAATTTGAACTTTGAAACATTTTCAAATATTTTTGTAAGGATATATGATTAAGTATCATGCTATAAGGGTAGGTATACATGATATAAACAAGATAAAAAATTTATAAAAATTGAGTCATGTGTAAAGATCAAGGCATGAACTTAAATCAAATACCAAAAACAAAACCGTATTTTGGAAAGTGATGGTGTGTGTGTGTGTTCTTGAGTCAACATAACACAACCTCATTCTTTAACAAACTAACTCTTACATAGGTTCTAGGTGACTACAAGGTCTTCAAGTGAGCTTCTCCATAAGCGATCTTGAATAGCTTGATATCTTGAACCCGAAATGAACCAACTTGAGTCAAAACAACCTTCCTTTAGGGAAGAACACTTCATGAATCCTTAGAACCAAACACACTTAAAACACTAAAAATGATTAGTACAAATAACTATATATGTTTTGTAATCATCAAAACTCAAAAATCGGTTGATTGTAACCTTGGGCCAACAGAAGGAACGTGTTTGAGGTTGCGGTCTGGTCAATGCATTTCTGCATTCAAGATGGAAGTATCGAACACCTTTGATCTTCATGTGCAACAATTAAATCTTGCTTATATTGAGCAACAACCCAATGTGATTTTTATGCTGAACACCGATCAAGATGTTCAATACTTGCTTGAAGTTTCTCGGGCTTATAATTGCAGAGTTGTGTACATCATGATAAAGGCTGCAACTCACGGAACTTCATCATCTAAGATATGTTCCCAAGCAAACAAAAAGTAAGTTTTTGTCCACTATTGAAATTTTTGTCTACGAACATATATTTCTGTCCATAATTTTAAGTTTCTGTCCACGATTTTAGATTTCTGTCCACAATTTTAAGTTACTGTCCATGATTTTAGATTTTTGTCCGCATTTAAGTTTTTGTCCACAATTTTAGGTTATTGTCCACGATTTTATGTTTCTGCCCACTTTATTAAGTTTTTGTTCATAATTTTACGTTTCTGTCCAATATATTAACATTTGTCTACCAATTCACCACAGTGCCTCTGTTAGTATTTGATTAGACGGAAAAAGGGCGTACTTATTATATGTATAGAATGTGATTGATGTACCCTTTCTTGTCTCCGCTATAGCCTAGGGCTATACCGAGTCGGATCTCAGGGAGAGCTAGTGTAGAAACGTTACGATACACGTGAGAAGATAAAACGAGAACTCTTCTTTGTTTACAAGAATAAAGAATCAAAAGAAAAACAAATAAAAGAATTAGTGGCTATGTTCATGGTGGAAATCGGGAGAAATCAAGATTGAGATGGATTTGAACTAACAACTAAAAAGAAAGTAAAATCAAGAATACTTTGAATGCAAGAAATCCATGACTAGCTAACCTTAACTACCTTGCTAAACTAACTAAACTCCGTGATAGTGATGCGTGCCTCATGTCGATTCATCGGCATGTATTTGTCTTGCTTGTGATCTAATTACTTTCCCACTAAGATGATGGGGATTCATTCTTGGACTTGTCTTGTAGCCTCCATAGATGGTCATCGGCCTACAAGATAGACTTTCACTAATGGAATCACAAGAGATACACTCAAGGGATGCAAATGAAGAACATACAACTTTCACTAATGGAAGTAGTGAAGTTGTACATCAATTAGCATATTGGTGCTCCATCTCCATGTTCCATCAAGGCACTAGTTCAAAGACTAGGCTCTACATGAGGCACACATGAATCATATGGAGAATTACAACAAGATTCTTGCCAAGAAATGAAACAAAACCCATCGGAGAAGAGAAGATCATACAAATTGCAAGATGAAGTAAAGCAATCACCCATGAGTTAGGAGTTAGCAAGAGTAGTGGTTAGCTAGTACATGGAACAAGAAATTAGCTACTAGACATTACAAAAGCAAAGCAAAGCATGATTGAATTGCTAGAAATTAACAAAGCAAGTAACAAAGCAAAATAAAAGCAAGTGAAGAAGACAAACTAGAATCAAGCTCAAGTAGATATGTAGAGAATGGATCAATCCTTGTATAGCTCCAAGTTGTCACTCCTTGTTGATACAAGCTCTCTCTCTCATACAAATCTCTCTTGCAATGAAATCTAGGGAGGAGAAGATCCTAGAGAGAACTAAAAATCCTAAACAAAACCTAACAAAATTACAATCTATTCACTAATCTCTCTCTCTTCTCTGATCCGTTTTTCTCGCAGGTCTTCATGGGGTATTTATAGCATGGATGAGATCCTTCGAGAGAGAAGTTTGTTGGCACGAAATCCGAGGCCATAACGGCCTAAGATTGCCGCGCCCAAGTCGCGCCACGCGGCAAGATCTGGGCCGTTGGTCCAGATCTTTCTGGTACAGGTTGTTGCAAGTTAGTTTGGCCACGTGGTATGGTTAGAATCTTGGTTTGTTGCGAGGATCTCTCTGGATCTGGATTGAGATTTGGCTTTATCCTTAATCTTGATTAATCACTTAATTAGTGTTAATTAAGTGATTATTTGAATATCTCTCCATTAGAATGGGTACCTGCAAATATGTAGAGAAGAGGAGTAAAAATCACATATTTATTTGTAATATGCATGGGAGTTATGATGTAAAATATGCAATATTGGATACTAATCACACCCCACACTTATTCGTTTGCTCGTCCGAGCAAAAACAAAGAAAAGAAAATAAAATCCTAACTAACAATTTATTACACCACTTTCGCAGGTGACGCGATTGCACTGAGCATGTGCAACAAGCCGTTAAACCTCTAGGTTACCCTAGAGGAGGAGTGTTGTCTCCTGAGGGTTTTCAGCGGATTACACCCACAAAATCCATAAAGAAAGAAGACAAATGTTAGTATTTTGAAAACGCATTTTGAATAAGAGACAAGTTTACAAACTATTTTTGCAAAAATATAAGTGATCCTAGGTCATAAGTCCACCTATAATTATTCTTTCTTAAACTTAGTATCCCTGCAAAATCTTGTTTTTAATTAAGGTAAGAATTCAAAATTGGATTGAATATTTTATCTTTCATAAAACCTAGATAATATGCACACCGTGTAAGTGAAGATTTCTCGGGATTTCAACTCCAACCATAAAGCCATTATTTATTTATATATATATTTTTTCTCTTTTTTTCTTTTTTTTTTATTTAATCTTCCCTTAGTCTAGGCTTTCTAGTCTACCCTTGTAGCGAGCCTTTAACCGATGACTCCCAAACCAGACGGTCTTAGGGCACCAGATGAGAAAACATCCCTCGGGTTTAAGGTCTCGAGTAGAAAAGGCCACAAGACTAAAGGGGATTATTTATTTCCTTTACCACCGTTAGGCGTGAATAATCATGCTTCTTGAGGCACAATTCTCCAGCTTAATAGGTGATGTTTTATTTATATATTATATTTTTTTTCTTTTCTTTTTTTTTTTATATATATATGGCATTTTTGGTCTTTGTTTCCATCCCAAGAAATGTGTAAGTGTGAAGTGCATAATTATCTAAGGCAAAATTCAAGATAAGAATATCTCACCAATTTTACTTACTTAGCCTATAATCTCCAACAAGATCTATTACTTCAACTGGGTTTAAGATGTCATAATTAAGGCTTTCTTAATCTCTAAGATACATCTTAATTTTCTTAAAAATAGAGCAAAACTTTGTTTCTTATTTCAAAAAGTTTTTATTTTTGTTTATTTTTTATTTATTTTTTTATTTATATTTTTCTAAAAGAAAAGCAAAATCTAAAAAGAAAATGGAAAATCTAGAAAAAAAATAAAATCTATAGATAAAATCTAAAAATAAAAGACCTAAAAAAAAAAAAAATAAAAGTCCTAAAAAATAAAAATCCTATAAAGAAAAGAATAAAATCTATAGATAAAATCTAAAAATAAAAGACCTAAAAAAAAAAATAAAAGTCCTAAAAAATAAAAATCCTATAAAGAAAAGAAAATCCTATGTTAGTAAACCCTCCCCCACACTTATTTCATGCATTGTCCTCAATGCATTATGGTAAATGTATGCATGAAACAGGTAAGAGGTAGGAAAAATTATTTACAAGGAATATACAAATGTAACTCTCACCTGGGTTTTTGGTCGCTTCCCTCTGGCCCGTTTCCCATCGTTCCAATGTGTTCTCTTTCTTGAATTCCATTGGGAAACGGTCTGAATTGTTCTTACCCTAGGTGATTCCAGTTTCAATTTGTTGTTATTTTCATTCATACTCTTTCCACCACATCGTTCACAAACAAAGTCCTTATCACCACTCTCACTCAGAATCTCATCACTTCCAGTGTTTAGAAATTTTAACTCCTCTCCATATAATTCTTCAAAGCTCAAGTCAACATCCGGAAGTGGACAATTAGCTAACTTACCCCGAGTTGACTCATCTAAGCACATAATCTCATCAGCAAACAAGTCTTCAAATGATATATCAATTGGAGGTTCAAATACAGTCTCAGTTGGCTCATTGAAAGTGAAGATATCCAAATCAACTTTCCCCTTTTTAAAGGGTACTCGGATAAGAGAATCACAAGGTTGTGACTCATCTTTTGGATCTTCACCTTCCTCCTCACAATTGTTACTAATGAAGCTAACCTCAAATGTTTGATCTTTTGTTTTGTGAGGCTGTGTGTGGAAGACATTGTGTTCATATGTCATGTTACCAAAAGTCAACCTCATTGATCCATTCCGGCAATTAATGATTGCATTTGCAGTAGCCAGGAATGGTCGACCCAGAATGACAGGAATTTGTGCCCTTTGATTGGAATTTGATACTGGTTTTGTTTCAAGGACAACAAAGTCAACAGGATAAAAGAATTCTCCAACTTTGACAAGGACATCTTGAATTACCCCCTTGGGTTTAGTAATAGAGCGATCAGCCAATTGGATGGTCATTTGGGTCGGGAGGAGATCACCTAACCCCAATTGTTGGTACACAGAGAAAGGTAGGAGATTAATGCTGGCCCCCAAATCAAGAAGTGCCCTATTTATTGTAGTCTGTCCTATGATGCATGAAATGGTGGGGCTCCCTGGGTCTTTATACTTAACAGGAATTGGACCAGTGAGCAGCTCATTGATGGATGATGCTAGGAAGACTTTTTAGGGACTTGGGTCTTTCTCTTCTTGGTGCACATTTCCTTCAAAAATTTGGCATATGAAGGCACTTGTTGAATGGCATCAAGAAGAGGGACATTGATTTGGACCTTATTGAATGTTTCTTTTATTTTCTCCATGTGAGCATTTGACTTGTTATTTAGAAACCTATTTGGATATGGTACTCTAGGCTTATAAGGTTGCTCATCTACCTTTTCTTTCCCCTTGGCTTGAGATGTGGATGGCTCTGCACTAGAGGATGGGTTGTCAAAAGTTGGTGACATTGGGACATGAGGAGTTTGATTTGGTACTGGATGAGATTGTGGACTAGAAACCTTATTGTCTATTTGTTTACCAGATCTCAGGGTATGAATGGCATGACAGTGACTGGGTCCTGAATCTTCAACTTTGGGATTTAGCAATGGCTGGCTTAAGAACAGTCCTTTTGATTCTCAGCCAATTGCTTGATCTGGACCTTCATTTCATTCAACTCTGTTGCTGGTTCTTTGTTAAGGTTTCTATCATTTGTTTCAACTCAGATATTTCAGAATTATTTTGGGGTGGATGTTGAGGATATGGAGATTGGAACTGTGATTGGTAATATGGTGGTGGGTCCTGATATGACTGTGGTGGACTTTGAGATGGATGAATATACAGTGAATTCTGATCGAAACTGGATGGATGAAACTGAGCATTGTACAGATGTGGAAGTGGTGGCATATGATGCTCAGTACCAGACTGACTCCATGGAAAATTTGGATGGTTCTGCCATCCTGAATTGTAAGTATTGGAGTATGGGGGTCTGGTAAATGCTGCATTCATGTTCTCCTGAAATGATTGGGGCTGATAAAATGGACACTCCTCAAAGACATGGCTAAGGTCATGACAGTTGGTGCAACCTGGTTTAATCAAAGGCAATGGGTTGACCTGGTTGACCACAGAATTCCCTTTTGACTCAAGCAGTTCTATCCTCTTCATTAATTGTGTGATCTTGATTTCTGTAGCTATAGAGGATTCTTTGGAATGTGTACCAGTTCTGGAAGTGGTGGAAGTGGATTTGTCAGGACAAGACTCCCACTGAATGGTTTTCTCAGCTAGGGTTTCAAAGAGATCCCACCCCTGATGTTCATCTTTTTTCAGGAATTCCCCTTGGCACATGGATTCCAAAAGGGTTTTTGTTTGGTAATCTAATCCATCATAGATAATCTGGCATAGACGCCATTTCTCTATGCCATGATGGGGACATAGGGCAAGGAGGTCTTTGAAACGCTCAAGATATTTCCAGAAAGGTTCATTTTGTTCTTGCTTGAATTGCATTATGTTTTTTCTCATGAGGGCTGTTTTGTGGATAGAATAGAATTTCCTAAGAAAGACCTTAACAAAATCATCCCATGAAGATATGGAACTGACAGGAAGACTATAAAGCCATTTCTTAGCTAAATCCTTAAGTGCAAACGGTATGAACCGTAACCTAACAGCATCCTCAGAAAGTTGGGAAATTCTCATCATTTGGCATACCTCTTCAAACTCACGAATAAAGAGGTACGCGTCCTCAGACTCTAGACCATGGAAGTGGGGAAGTGTATTTATGAATTGTGGTTTCAGCTCAAAGTTGTTTCCATTAGGCTCGGGGAGAAGAATGCATGAAGGAATGGAGGTGCGAATCGGATAAAATCGATCCTGAAGTGAGACGTTGTTGGTCATGATGAAGTGGTTGTGGAAGTGTAAGTGTAGAAAGAATTAGGATCACAAAACCACTATTGTATATACAATCACAAACAACGTGCACCGATCACACCAGCGAAAAAAGAAAAATAACAAACAACAAAAGAAAAAATCAATCCAAGCTTGTCTAGGGTTTCTGGTCCTAGATGACTCCTAAATAGACTGTCCACAGGAGGTTTAGTGTAGACCTTGACTATAAGCAAATCAGCCAGGGAAGGGTAAAGTCGTTGGGAGGTTTTCCGTCCGAAGACGTTCCTTAATTAAGTAACCAACAACCTTCGGGCTTTCGGCCCTTAACCCCTTTCCTAGACACCATTTTACAGAAGTCAATTTCCAACACTTTTCCCCCTTAGGATAATCTCCTAAGTGAGTCCGGATGTCCCTAGGGCCAACGTCTATCAATTTTATTTACAAGCTTAGGATTGTGAGTACGTGGGGAAAATGATTTCCGGGCTAAGGAAAGGGTAATGACCTCCCCCACCTTATGTTATTTACAGGAATTGCCCTTAGAATTAATTGTGCAAGTGTACGATATAGAAACAAACAAGGTTCACTCCAAGTAAGAAAAATCAAACAAAGAGTGAGTCTTAGTCTATATGCAATGAATCACGTACCTTGTCCCACGCACTCTTCAACAGTAAATTTAAAGTAATTGAAAGACACGTGCCTATAATGCAAGATGTCTAACAATTTTTTAGCAATTATCAACCAATTTCTTACTGTTGAATTAATTAACAGGAATACAGTGAAGTATACAGGAAATGAAGTATATAGGCAGCAGTATCTTGCAGAGCAGAAGCCCCTGCAAAAATTTGGTTAGAAGTGCACTCTGTTGTGCCGCGTTTCCACGGCAAAGCTTGTGGATCCGCGGCACTCCAGAGGGATCCTGGCTCTGCTTTCTTGAGCAGAGTCCCAGGTCCACTTATATGATTCTGCTGTGAATATTTTCCTGTTTTCTTCTCCTGTACCTGCAACAGAGAAGAATTATAGTTTAGTTTCTCACTTTTAAAAATAATACCGTCGCTCTCCCCGGCAACGGCGCCAAAAATTGATTAAGAAAGAATACGTATGCGCCGTATTAGAGAATTGTCATCCCGGCAACGGCGCCAAAAATTTGATTAAGAAAGAATACGTATGCGCCGTATTAGAGAATTGTCATCCCCGGCAACGGCGCCAAAAATTTGATTAGACGGAAAAAGGGCGTACTTATTATATGTATAGAATGTGATTGATGTACCCTTTCTTGTCTCCGCTATAGCCTAGGGCTATACCGAGTCGGATCTCAGGGAGAGCTAGTGTAGAAACGTTACGATACACGTGAGAAGATAAAACGAGAACTCTTCTTTGTTTACAAGAATAAAGAATCAAAAGAAAAACAAATAAAAGAATTAGTGGCTATGTTCATGGTGGAAATCGGGAGAAATCAAGATTGAGATGGATTTGAACTAACAACTAAAAAGAAAGTAAAATCAAGAATACTTTGAATGCAAGAAATCCATGACTAGCTAACCTTAACTACCTTGCTAAACTAACTAAACTCCGTGATAGTGATGCGTGCCTCATGTTGATTCATCGGCATGTATTTGTCTTGCTTGTGATCTAATTACTTTCCCACTAAGATGATGGGGATTCATTCTTGGACTTGTCTTGTAGCCTCCATAGATGATCATCGGCCTACAAGATAGACTTTCACTAATGGAATCACAAGAGATACACTCAAGGGATGCAAATGAAGAACATACAACTTTCACTAATGGAAGTAGTGAAGTTGTACATCAATTAGCATATTGGTGCTCCATCTCCATGTTCCATCAAGGCACTAGTTCAAAGACTAGGCTCTACATGAGGCACACATGAATCATATGGAGAATTACAACAAGATTCTTGCCAAGAAATGAAACAAAACCCATCGGAGAAGAGAAGATCATACAAATTGCAAGATGAAGTAAAGCAATCACCCATGAGTTAGGAGTTAGCAAGAGTAGTGGTTAGCTAGTACATGGAACAAGAAATTAGCTACTAGACATTACAAAAGCAAAGCAAAGCATGATTGAATTGCTAGAAATTAACAAAGCAAGTAACAAAGCAAAATAAAAGCAAGTGAAGAAGACAAACTAGAATCAAGCTCAAGTAGATATGTAGAGAATGGATCAATCCTTGTATAGCTCCAAGTTGTCACTCCTTGTTGATACAAGCTCTCTCTCTCTCTCATACAAATCTCTCTTGCAATGAAATCTAGGGAGGAGAAGATCCTAGAGAGAACTAAAAATCCTAAACAAAACCTAACAAAATTACAATCTATTCACTAATCTCTCTCTCTTCTCTGATCCGTTTTTTCTCGCAGGTCTTCATGGGGTATTTATAGCATGGATGAGATCCTTCGAGAGAGAAGTTTGTTGGCACGAAATCCGAGGCCATAACGGCCTAAGATTGCGCGCCCAAGTCGCGCCACGCGGCAAGATCTGGGCCGTTGGTCCAGATCTTTCTGGTACAGGTTGTTGCAAGTTAGTTTGGCCACGTGGTATGGTTAGAATCTTGGTTTATTGCGAGGATCTCTCTGGATCTGGATTGAGATTTGGCTTTATCCTTAATCTTGATTAATCACTTAATTAGTGTTAATTAAGTGATTATTTGAATATCTCTCCATTAGAATGGGTACCTGCAAATATGTAGAGAAGAGGAGTAAAAATCACATATTTATTTGTAATATGCATGGGAGTTATGATGTAAAATATGCAATATTGGATACTAATCAGTATTCCTAACATCGGTGAACACATTTGATTAGTCGGAGATACGGTGAATGACACCATTCGTATCCCTGCTTGGTGGCATGATTCTATTCATGGTGCGGGGCAATAATTTAATAGTGTGAAAGAAGTGAGGTTCAAACTGATATAATACGCTATTGCCAAGAAATTTGTTTATAAATTTATGAAGAACGATAAAAAAGGATCACTGTGGAATGCTTAAGAAGCAAGACACTAGCTGCGCTTGGAGGTTTCACGCATCGCCGGTCACACACATCACCAGGTTGCTATTAAAACCTTTAACGTTGTGCACACATATGGTGGAGACATGGGTACTGATGGGTACCGAAGAGCATTGAGGAAATTTGTACCATCTATCCTGCAGAATATACTCAAGAACCGTCTTACATACAGAGCCCGCGATGCTAGAAAAGATTTCAAAGCTCAATTTGGAGTTTCGCTCAAGTACCACTAGGTTTGATGGGAAAAGAAATTGGCGCAGAACGAGCTTTATGGACTGGCAAGACACTCTCATGACTTCCTGTGGTAGTACATGTTTTCTTAATTTTGTCGACACTCTTATATTTCTGTCCAAATTTATATATTATGTCCACCTAAACTAATATATGTCTGCTTCTCTTATTTTCTGTCCACTTGGACTAATTTTTTGTATCAGTTAGGTATGAGTAGAAGGTATTGAAGATGAATTCGGGTAGTTTTGTTTCTCTCGAGAGTGAAAATAGCCGGTTTACAAGGCTCTATATGTTATGTTGCTTGTGTAGAAGGTTATCTTGCCGGTTGCAGACCTTTGATTTTTTTAGACGGTATCTTTCTTAAGGATCGTTACAAGAGTACACTTTAGGCCGTCACAGCTTACGATGGTGATAACGGATTATTCCCAGTAGCCTTTTGCATGTGTGACATTGAAAATGAGAACAACAAGAATTGGTTATTAGTGGATTGCGGAAGATGTTGTATGAAATACCTAAATCCTATGCTCCACCACACTAATTGGTGTTCATGTCTGATGCTGACAAGGGGCTTGAAAGTACCATTGAATGATATTTTCTTGATGCGTTGCACTCTCGTTGTGTACTCTATCTCATGAAAAATTACAAGAACAGTTGTAAAGAAAACCTGCGTTTAAATTTGCACACTTCCCAGGAATTAACAAAAATGTTACATTGGGTAGCTTACAAGTACAGTGTTGAAGATTACAATGCACAAGTAGAGGAAATCAATAAGAAGTTCATACCTGCTTACCATTTGCTTTTGTCTTATGAACCAAAAATTTGGGCCAACGCATTTTTTCGGGAGTGAGGTATGTGGTTTGTGTCCACGATTTTAAGTTTCTGTCCACTATTATAAGTTTCTGTCCACAAATGTACATTTTTATCCATAATTTTATGTTTATGTTCACGGTTTTAGGTTTTTGTCCACTATTATAAGTTTCTGTCCACAAATATATATTTTTGTCCATAATTTTAAGTTTATGTCCACGATTTTAGTTTTTTGTTAACATCAAGTCAAATTTGTGTTTTTATCTTATATTCTATCATATATGAACACATGACTTCTAATTGTTCGGAGTCATATAATAGCTCGATACGTGAGGCTAGGTTTTCCCTGTGGTACAAATGGTTGACCATATACGCATTCAAATCATAAACTGCATGAACACCAGAAGGCAGAGGGTGAGAAATGGACCACTGTCCTCTGCCCTGAACCATAGAAGATTCTGAATAAAAACATGTCAGAATCCTTTTTCCTTCATGTAATAATGGCAGTCAATGACGTGTACGAGGTCTTCGACTGGCGTAAGGTTGTAGTTCGACCTACACTGCGCTCTTGCACTTGCCAGAAATGGAACGTTACCCACATCCCATGTAGACACGCATGTGCCGTCATTCGGTTCATGCAGCATAGCGTAATGAATTACCTAGATGATCACATGAAGGTAGAGACATTCAAGCGAACATATGCCCCAACGCTATATCCTATTCCCGATTTCGACAAGCCAAAGGTATCATTCTCCTATATTCTATCCACCTTAGCATGTTTCTGTCCACTTTTTTGACATTATGTACATATTTTTGTAGGATCTAAAATATTATGTCAACATAATACTAGAACAAAGATATTAGCATTAAATAAAAAAACTTGCAGTAAAGGACATAAATCTCAGAAATTGCAAACGCAAACACAAGAGATTTTATTCTGAATAGGTCCTCGTAACCTACATCCAGTCCCCAAGCAACCCGCTTGAGATTTTCCTTAACCTTGATTTTGTACACCCAAAACCAACCCCTTGTACACCACTTGATAAATCTCCTTTGCCAAATGTATACAACTCTTCTTACACCAAGAAGACAACAACATCTTGTACAACATCTCTTCAACCCGAAGACGCTCTTATACAATCTTTCTCTTTGAGTAATTATAATCAATCCCATAAGCCTTGAATTTGTATGTGATCGTGAACAAGGACTTTGATAGGTGTACTCTCAGAATTCTTCACTAGAGTATTAGAATTTGAGTGAATAATAGAAAGTAAAAATAGTTTTCTGAAAAATAGATTTTTGAACAGAGTTTTTGGGCAGAAAAACTATTGATGTGAATTGGTGATTTAGCCTAGGACAACATCCCTATTTATAGGTAATATCTATGGTCAGTTAGGGTAGTTATCAGGTCAAATTTTAATATTGAAACGTTAGATAAAACACCAGAATTTAATAACTGTACAACAGTTATAAACTGCTATAAGTCGACTAGGGGTTGGGTTAGTCGACTAGTATAGGCATATTTGACTGGGTTAGTCGACTAATAAAGAAAGCAAGTCGACTACATCAAAACTGATACAAATATGCAAGTTTCTGAAAACTGAAATTAGTCGACCAGCAGAATATATTAGTCGACTACAACAGGTATTAGTCGACTAGAGAGGTTGATAAGTCGACTAATAATGTTAACTGTCAAGATATAGAAAGTTGATATCTTTTCAGGATAGAAGTTAATCGACTACATAAAGGGTCAAGTCGACTATAGGATATATAGGTTGACTATACTTGTATATAAGTCGACTAATAGACTAAAGTGTGTGTTTCAAGACTTTTAACATTCTATATCAAATACACAAAATAGCCAAATATCCTTGAGTAGTCTTCAGCATATAGAACTCATCATAGGCTTTTGAGATAGAGCTCCAACGCAACTGCATCACTAATGTTATTATCAAAATAAGTTCTAACATTCTCCCCCTTTTTGATGATGACAATGTGTGTATGCACAAGCTCCTATAGAGAAACTCCCCCTGCAGAAAATAAGTTATAACAAATATATGTTCTCCTGCTGCATAAAATGGGTTATAACATATATATATATATATATATATATATATATATATATATATATATATATATATATATATATATATATATATATATAATATATATATATATATATATATATATATTAAGTGTTCTCCCCTTGCATCATAGAATACATATGATATTTTTCAAATGTTAGAGATAGCTTCTATTATCAGGTATTCTCTTTTCTTTGTATGGTACCTATAAGATAAAATATTATTAATGACACCAATCATAACATAATCAAAATATTAACTTTTAGGAATCTAAATCCAATTTGAATTTGGTTTTCATCTGTTAGTATAAATATAATTGCATGAATTACAATATGATGTATATATGGAGCAATATAAGCATTTTTATCCAAATTATTTATATTTTAGTAATTCAAATATATTTATACTTTGTTTTCATGGTCTTCTTAAAAGAATTATCATTATTCTTTTTGTACACATGTGTAGTTTTTTTCACATTATTTTTTGAACAACCAATTCCAATATGCTTATCTTTTGAAAATCCAAGTCCAAAATGATTATATGAAACCTTTTGATATGACAATATACCATTTAAATTTTCTTTTTCTTTATTAAACTTTGTCACTTTATTCAAAAGTTCTTCATATTTATTTTTGAAACTTGTCATGTCTTTATCTAAAACAGAAATTCTTTCATTCAAAGACATAGTTTCTCTTTTCAATAAAACATTATCTTGTAATAAATTCTCGTTATCTTTTTTCAATGATGATATAACTTTTTTAAAATCATCATTTTGAGAATTTATGAAAGACAACTTAGAAACATGAAGTTCATTTTCTTTGTGAAGTCTTTTATTATCCTTTAATAGAACTTTATTTTCATCTTTTCATTCTTGAGATCATTTTATAACTCATGAAATGCATCTAAAGTTCAGTATATTGTACCTCATCTTCTTCTTGAGCCATAAAGCAAATATTTGCATGTTCAGTGGCTTTTTCTTCATCTGAGGAAGATGAATCACTATTCTCTCATGATGCTTGATAATCTTTCTTCTTTTTAAACTTTTTGCTCTTGAAATTCTCTTTGTTTTTGAGCAATGGGCAATCCTTCTTCATATGACCGTTTTATTACAATTAAAACATGTAGGATTAAACTTACCTTACTTCAAGAACTTTTTGAATTCTTGAGAGCATTACCATCTCCTCTTTATCGTCATCTGAATTGTCCATATCTGTGGATGCATAGAAGGCAAGTACTTTCTTCTTGGATTGAAGTTATTGTTTATCCTTCTTTCGATCTTCAAGTTGTACTTCATGTGTCATTAAATTACCAATAAGGTTCTTTAATGACATAGTTGAGAGATCATTTGCTTCTTTAATTGTAGTAGTCTTCTTCTCCCAATCTGGTGTGAGTGCACGAAGAACCTTTCTCACTTTTTTGACTTGAGTGTATTCCAAGGGCTACTAAGGAATTTATAATGTCGGTAAATTTTGTAACTTTTTCTGAGATGGTTTCATTCTCCTTCATTTTGAAGAGTTCAAACCGTGGACAAGAATAGAAATTTTAGATTCTTTAACCTTATTTGTGCCTTCATATGTTACTTGTAGAGTTTGCCATATTTGATTTGCAGATCTGGGCATTGACATGCGATTGAATTCTTCTTTTCAAGGCATAGAAAAGCGTGTTCATTACTTTGGCATCAAGGTTTGCAGACTTCTTTTGTTCTTCATTTCATGAACTGTAATTTGTGGTTGGCTTGGTGTACAATGCTTCTACCATGTTCCATAGTTTGTAGTTGAGTGATTGCAAGTAGATCTTCATTCTACAATTCCAATAGTTATAATTTGATCCCTTAAATAGTGGTAGACGTTGTGTAGAATGTCTTCTAAATTGTGATGAAGGAAACTCTGTTGCCATCCTTATAGGGTGTTGACCGGGTATGCAGGGCTCTGATATCAATTATAGGATCCAAAATATTATGTCAACACAACACTAGAACAAAGATATTAGTATTAAATAAAATAACTTGCAGTGAAGTAAATAAATCTCAGAAAATGCAGACGCAAACACAAGAGATTTTACCGTAGTTTCGTCCTCGTGACCTACATCTAGTCTCTAAGTAACCCGCTTGAGATTTTCCTTAACCTTGATTTTGTAAACTCAAAACCAACACCTTGTACACCACTTGACAAATTCCCTTTGCCAAATGTATACAACTCTTCTTACACCAAGAAGACAACAACACCTTGTACAACTTCTCTTCAACTCAAAAACACTCTTGTACAATCTTTCTCTTTAAGTAATTACAATCAATTCTATAAGCCTTGAATCTATATGTGATCGTGAATAAGGACTCTTCTCAGAATTCTTCACTAGAGAATTGGAATTTGAGTGAATAATAAAAAGTGAAAAATAGTTTTCTGAAAACAGATTTTTGAACAGAGTTTTTGGGCAGAAAAACTATTGATGTGAATTAGTGATTTAGCCTAGGACAACATCCCTATTTATAGGTAAAATCTATAGTTAGTTAGGGTAGTTATCAGAACAAATTTGAATATTAAAACGTTGGATAAACCACCAGAATTCAATAACTGTATAACAATTACAAACTGTTATAAGTCGACTAGGGATTGGGGGTTAGTCGACTAGTATAGGCATATTTGACTGGGTTAGTCGACTAATAAAGAAAACAAGTCGACTACATCAAGACTAATACAGATACGTAAGTCTCTGAAAACTGAAATTAGTCGACCAGCAGAATATATTAGTCGACTACAACAGGTATTAGTCGACTAGAAAGGTTGATAAGTCGACTAATAATGTTAACTGTCAAGAAACAGAAAGTTGATATCTTTTCAGGACAGAAGTTAGTCGACTACATAAAGGGTCAAGTCGACTATAGGATATATAAGTCGACTATACTTGGATATAAGTCGACTAATAGACTAAAGTGTGTGTGTTTCAAGGCTTTTAACATTCTATATCAAATGCACAAAATAGCCACATATCCTTGAGTAGTCTTCAACATATAGAACTCATCATAAGCTTTTGAGATAGAGCTCCAACGCAACTGCATCACAAATGTTATCATCAAAATAAGTTCCAACAATTTTCGGGTATTTGTCCACATTTATGAATATATGTCCAAATTTAGTAGTATATGTCCACATTTCGGATTATATGTCCACATTATAAGTATATGTCCAAATTACTATCCAATATTTATACTTTGGTACTAACTTATATCTTGCACAGGTAATAGAGGAGACTCTACAAATAAGATTTTCAGTAATGAAAAAGCACCGCGGGAGGAACAAAACATGGCGAATCAACAATCGATTTCTAACAAGCCCGATTGTGTGCAGTAGATGTCAAAAATATGGTCACAATTACCGTACTTACAATGATGAGATAGATGAGAAAATAATGGACCCTGCTGTGGTGGATGAGGATATCAGTAATCCTACTTAGTAATCAAATTGGAAATGTAGGATTTTCCATTTTGTATCTATCTAAATATTTTGGACTATATGCCCACATTTTGGAGTATATGTCCACTTTTGGAAAATATGTCCACATTTTGGGAACTTGAATAATATATTCTGTCCACTTTAGTATGTTTCTATCTACACATTATGTCCACATTACTTGTTATATGTCCATATTTTGGAATCTATGTCCACAATTATGAATATATGTCCAAATTTAGGAGTATATGTCGACGTTTCCAAGTAAATGTCCATATTTTCGAAAATATTGCCACATTTTTGAATATATGTTCACATTTTGGGAACTTGAATAATATATTATGTTCACCTTAGTATGTTTCTATCCACATTTTGGACTATATATCCACAGTATTGGCTATATGTCCACATTTTGGAATATGTGTCCACATTTATGAATATATGTCCAAATTTAGGAGTATATGTCGACGTTTCCAAGTAAATGTCCACATCATCGAAAATATGTCCAACTTTAAGAAATATATGCATTACAAAAATTATTCAGGGTTGTAATGAGTAAGCGGTACAGCTTGTATGATAGATGTCTTCGTCTTCATTACTCGACCCTCCACCAGCAGCTTGGCACAGATCTCCGTCTGGTGCGCCATCAGAGACTTCCCAATAGGGATAACTTTATAGAGGTCGCCGCCCCAAATAATTGCCCTCACGTACTCATAAAAAAATTATATCACAATCATAACTGCAAATGAAAAAGTTAGATTGCATTTAAGAATGGTGGACAAAAATTGAGTTAGGTAGACATATAGTGAAAAATGTGGCAGAAAGTTGTTGACAAAAATTAACAGAATGTTCACACCTGTTTTCTTGTTGCTGATTCCAACTGGCGGTATGGGAGGTGCTTGACAAATGAGCGAGCTGGTGTTCCGCCCATAGCCTTAAGACACTTGAGAATCTTCTTGATGTTTGCAACTTACTTCTTGTGAGGGAGAGAACTGCAGTGGCCAATCTCATTCCTCTTGAAATTAATCTTGATAAGGTGCCAATGTATGTCACTGCAGATAGGAATTAACAAAATCAGCCGGTCTTCGGCAACATATTGCACCACATATAAGACCAAGAGCTGGTTCTGCTCAACCTTCTACTCGTACTGCAGGACATTCTATAGAGAAAATACATAACAAAAGTTGGAAGTAAGAAAAGTTAGATATAATTTATAAATGTTGGCCAAAAAAACATAAAATTTAGACAGAAAATAGAAATGTTAGCCAGAAAAATCCTAAAATTACAAAATCTACTTACGAAAAATCTGGGATGGACTATTCCAAATCTTCTATACTTCTCCTCATGTTAGCCGTCCTGTAGCCAAATCATCTCCTTCCCAAGCAAGACATCAATCAGATCATCCCCAAGCATACCGCCCCGGAGGATCTGCAGAAGATCTTGCTGGTTCATGAACATATCTCTCCCAGACCAAACAAATTGCATCCTTGGGAATAAAAGTTGGACAGATGATTAATAAGTTGGACAAATACTTAAAATTTGGACAGATACTTTGAAAGTTGGACATATAATTAAAAATTTGGACACATACTTAAAAACATGGATAAAAACTTTAAAAGTTGGATAGAAACTTTAAAAGTTGGACAAAAACTTTAAAAGTTGAACAGATACTGATAAAATCTGGACATATAAAAATACCTCATTACTGGCAGCTGCAGGAAATGTTGCAAATCCTCACATTCCTGGGGACAGAGCTGGGCTGTTAGGTCCCAGTAATTGACGTCGTGAACAAACCCAGTGTCCTTGCCGTCCTCCCAATACATCTACATAGTGAAGTTCGGATCTAGGGGAACATTCGAGTTCAATTCATCCAACTTCAAGAACTATGCTTATGTCCTGGGTCCCATATGCATAGTTGCACAGATGTCCACACAATTGAGATGCGTCTCATCGGAGGAGGTTGTGCCTGCAACCGGTGCAGTAGATTCTTCTGCCACTGAGTCAGAGGCAGCTGGTGGAACAGTGGCAGAGAACTCTGCTGCCACCGAGGCAGAGGCTGCTGGTGGAACAATAAGAGAGGGCTCTGCTGGCACCTAGGGAGAGGCTGTTTCAGAAGGCTCTGTTGCCACTGAGGCAGAGGCTGCTGCTGCAGAGGCATCTGCCGCCACCGAGGCAGAGGCTGCTGCTACAGATGCTTTTAGGCAGAGTCTTCTTCTGGAACAGTGGAAGAGGACGCTGCTGGCCGACGCTTCTTTTGTACCTGTTTGCCCTGTCAGGTTGCCAGATAATTAAAACGTGGGACAAAATAATTAAATAAGTGGACAAAATGTTGTTAGGTGGACAGTTATTTAAAAAGTTGGACAAATAGTTTAAAAGTTGGACAGAAACATTAAAAATTGGACAGATAATTTAAAAGTTGGACAATTACTTAAAAAGTTGGACAAATACTTAAAAACTTGTACATATACTTAAAAATATGGACAAAAACTTTAAAAGTTGGATAATTACTTAAAAAGCTGACAGATACTTAAAAACTTAGACAGATACTTAAAAATATGGACAAAAACTTTAAAAGTTGGACATATACTTAAAACTACGGACAAATAATTAAAATTTTGGACAGATTATTTAAAAGTTGGACAAATACTTTTAAACATGGACATATACTTTAAAAGTTGGATAAATTTTCAAATAAGTAGACAAAAATTACCTGTATTATGGGAAATGCCCAAGATGAAGATATCACAACCTTAACAGACTTTCGGCGTTCTTGATCCTTCACGTTCTTAATAATGCTAGTCAAACTAGTAGAGCGTGCGGTCCATCCTCTTTTCTTCTTCTCTTTCCTCCTCTCTTCCTTCCTCTCTTACTTCCACCTCGACAACTGAGGGCAGTTTATTGTCCACACCCATCTCGATTGATTCTACGTCTTTTTTTCTTTAGCATCGGGAAACTTTCTAAGATCTTCAAAAAAAAGTCCCGCTTTCGCAACTTCATGGAGGCCAGCAACCACTAAGGCAGTATAAAGGAGGGTAATCTCCTTTTCGTAACAAACAAGCACTTCTTCACGTATGTCCCTTTGCTTCTCTATTCGCTCCTCCTCTCTCTTCTTCGAAAGGTACCACATTCTCCCTCCTTTCCTCTTCTTCTTTTCATTCTCTCTCCTTCTTTCTTCTCTCCTTTCCTCTTTGCTCTCTTCTCCTCTCCTCTTTTTTCTTCTATCTTCACTTATCTCTTCCTTTCCCACTTCTCTTTCTCCTTTTCTTTCTTCTCAGCTACCATCACTTCCTCATAGATGATGTGGTAGACGACCTTCTGTGACCTACACTCTAACCCCAACTGCTTAAAAGAGCCTACAGCCTATCCCATTTCTACCTAATTACACATGGGTGGAACACCGTCTCTACTAGCCAGCGTTCGCAGGTCGGTTATCATATAGTATCATAACTGCATTTCAGAATAAAAAGTTAGACATATACCAAAAAAGTGGACAAATAACTACGAATGTGGACAAATAACTAAAAAAGTGGACAAATAACTAAAATAATGGACAAATAACTAAAAAAGTTGACAAATTACTAAAAAAAAATTGGACAGAAACCTAAAAAGTTGGACATATTAACTTGGGATGGCCAAATTTACATTTAACAGGGTGGCACATCCAGACATGTAGCCACTGTTACTTATACTTTCACTAGTGGTTCGCCTCTCCATTCAAAGCTTTGTATTGCGAACACCTTTCATTGTTTGCTCATGAATAGCCACAGCCCACGTCGTGCCTTTCACAGCTTCCAAGCACCGACAATATCAAAAGTGATTCTTGGATACTGATTACCTGGTGTTCAGGAGCCATATCATTGAAAGCTGGTACATGATTTGAAGGAGGACAAATTCAAAAATATCCTTCTTTTTTGAGCTCTCAACGAGGCTAGTAAGGAGCTCCTTCAAATAATACCTTTTAAAAATGTACAAAAGTTGTGCAAAGTTGTCAAAAGGGAGCACCAATATTAACAATTAAAAATAGAAAAAATACAGAAAAGTGGACAGAAAAATAAGAAAGTGGACACATTTCACTTAAGTTGGACATATTATTTTTAACTAACCTCTACTTGTTTTTAGAAGGGATCTTCCCTCCTCTCAGGACCCTGATCTCCTTTTCTTTGTCAGTCTCGTCCCTCTGCTTCTCCTATAGTTTACCCTTGAAATACTTCCTCCAAAGGGGAGTTTCCTCTATGTTCTTCTTAATGGAAATATCATAGGTTGGTAGGAATGTGTGACTTCTAATCCAAAATGGTGTGAAGGTGTTGTTATGATCAAGCCAAAACCTGTACAAAAATACAAACTTTTATAACAGTGTTGGTCCTCAATTCTACCATGTAGCCTAGGACTAACGGGTCGTAATCCACAGGGAGGGACAGTGATGAAAGTTTTATAGAAAGTTTCTTCTTTTAATTAAGTAAAATAGATTTAAGAGTTCTCTTCTCAGTTTTAAAAGAAAATAAAAATATTAAGAAGGAGATGTAGAAGAACAGATGGTGGCATTATTGTTAGTTTATTTATAAAAGAAAAGGAAGCAAAAAAAGACAAAGAAAAGTGTTGGTACAAAAATCAGAAATAAAAAAAGATAAAAGAAAAGTATTTAAGATGATTTTGTTAATTCAAAAGAAAAGAAAAACAAGTTCAAAGAAAAAAAATTAAAAGAGAAAGTGTTAATTGAAAATTGTTAAATTAAATAAAGAAAGAAAAATAGAAAAGAGATAAAGGAAGAACATTTACCTCTGTTGTAGATTAACATATCATGATTAGATGTGATGTAATAAAAAGCAAAGTAGTAGAAAAAAGTACATGAAAGCAGTGCTTAGCCAGATTAAGTACGATGAAGAAAAGTAGAAAACCTCCATTGATTGTCACCTTCAATATAAGATTTTTGAAGAAAAGATTACATAGCGTCACTCTATAATAACCCTTTCTCTTTTTAATCATGTAACTACTCTCTCTAACCTAAAAATAAAATAAAATAAAAATATATTAATTACATTGAAGAAGAAAAGAAAAACGTAAACTAAACCAACCTAAATCTCTCTCTGGAGTGGTGCCCTTTCTGCTTTCGAGGTATGAGGGTATTTATAGGAGAAAATCAGAGAGATAGAAAGTGTATGATGATAGGTAAAGCTGGCTATTTCTGAATTTGAATCCTCCTCTTATCTTCAAACTTTATTTGATTTATTCAGAGATTTATGTAGAAATTTAATTCTGATTTGCAACTTGTTATCGTATTGATTACTGAATATGACTTATTCAATGATAGAATTAAAATGAGTGATCAACATACGAATTGTAGCTCTTTAAGTCTTCTTTCTGGATCATCTTGAATCATCAGATTTGAGTTTCAGTAGCGAAAGTTATGATTAGAATTCTAAAATATATCCACTCTGAATTCGAATTTAAATTGCTTCTCATTCGTTGATCTTCTCTCTATCCATTTATCCTCTTGAATTTTCAATTTGTTTTCTAAACTTGTAAGATATCCATTTATCTTCAGCGAAATCGATAGGGTCTTCAAATAATTCATTTTTCTTGAAATTAGATGATATTATCTTATTTAATATATTCAGTTTTTAGATAAGATAACTTCTAAAACCTTTGGATTTGAATTGATCTTCTTAATTTGTTTGATCTTTTGATTTATTTAGATTTAATTGGATAAATCATCAATCTCTCTATTTTCTTCGTTAATTATACTGCATATCACTGAACATAAAAATACATTAAAAAGCAGATTTTTATTTAAAAATAAATGAAGAAAATATGACACATGCGATACAAAATGTGCAATGCACGTGCACAATCACACCCCCACACTTATCTTTTACTCATCCTCGAGTAAAACAAAAAGTAGAGCTAACCTAACCTAACTCATTTTCGTAGGAATCACGGTTGCACTTAGCACGTGCAATAAGCTGTTAAACCTCTAAGTTACCCCTAGAGGACGAGTTTTGTCTCGTGAGAGTTTTCAGTAGATTAAACCCACAAAATCCATAAAGAAATAAAAACAAAGTATTAGTATTTTTGAAAAAACATTTTGAAGGAAAAAATATTTGAAGTATTAATGTAAAAAAATTCAAGTAATCTATAAGTCATAGGATTATCAAAACTTAGTCATTTCAACTTAGTCTCTACTCAAGACCTTGTTTTCAATCAAAGTAAGTATTAAAATTGTATTTCTCATCTAGTTTATTATTTTACCCTAAGTCATATGCACCTTGTGACTGTGAAAATTTGACTCGAGATTCTTCAACTCTAACTTTTATGCCTTATTTTTTTATTTTTTATATTATGGTGGTAATATCTCTAGCTCTATTAGGCTTTCTAATTCGCCCATGTAATGAGTCTTAGTCGGTGACTCCCAAACCGGACAGTTTAGGACTCGAACAAATAAGATGACAAAACTAAAAATTTATTTGGTGATATGAACCACCTTTAGGCGTGAATAATTATACTTTATGAGGCACAAATACCCAGCTTAACCAGATAATTTTTTATATAAATTTTTTTATAAGGCATAAGAATTTTTATTTCAGAACCTTAAGTGTGTATATAAAATGTGCATATTTCATCAAAGTAAAAAAATCAAGACTAAATTACTTTTTCAATCTTTCTTTCTAACCTCAAAATTAAACAAATAATTTTATTTTGACTAAGTATAAAAAATCCTAATTATGATCCTCTTAATCCTTAAAATTAACTTAATTTCTTACAAAAATAAGTCAAAGTACTATTTCCTTTTAAAAAAGTTTTTAAAGAAAGGATTTTTTTTTTTAGGTTAGTAAAGTTAGCATGTTAGTACACCCTCCCCCATACCTAACTCATGCATTATCCTCAATGTATGAATGAAATATAATAACACATGAAAAAGGAGAAAGGGAAGGAAAATTGTCACCTTAAGGTGGTGGTCTCATTGGGCCAAACGTTTCCACCTAATCTAGATACTGTGAATTTTCATGAAATCCAACTTTTATGACCTCTTTCTTATTAACATTTTTATACTCCCCAATATGAATAGGATCACGCATGATCCTAGCTGAAATATTTTCAGGTTATATGACCAATCTTAGGATATCATCATGGTGTCATATTGATCTAAATCTTGTCCAGCAATGAAATGTGATTTTGTGGAATGAATGATTTGGGCTGAATAATGAAAGGAGTAGAAACCGATACTGAATTGGGATTAAAACTCAAATCAAGTTTAAGTTCGAGAGTTGGAGTTGATTTATGAGTTTGGCCCAAATCATTGAATTCAAGTTAACATTCATTTTCCAACAATGAAATGTAACTATCCAAAATAGGTGGTTCATGTTCAAGCTCTATAGGGATAGGAATCAGTGTTGGCTTCGGAATTGGGTTCAAATCGCGTAAGGATACTTGAGTCAGCATAGACTCAAAAAGTTGAACTGAATCACAACATTGGAAATCGTTGTCACATTCATCTTCAAGTTTAATCTCATTGAAATGAAAACTTACCAATTTGTCAACGGGTTGATATTGATCAAGTTCAAAATTATTTGGCGAAATTGAATCTTGGTTAAAATCTTAAGATACCATGATTCTTCATCAATATGGCAAGGAGAATCAGGAATCGTCGAAAATATTTTAGGCAGAGTTTTCTCATTCCTATCATTAATTATGTTGATCAAATAAGTCAATTTTGCTTCTAAACTATTGAGAGATTGGAGACAATCCGTTTTGAATTGAATATAATCATTTTGGGACTGAATCATGAGTTTCATTATTTTTTCTAAGTCAATAGGTTCTTCTTTCTGGTGTTGGCCTTGGAAATTAGAGTAAGGATCTTAAATTTGGGAATTGTTTGGGATAATTGAGTCCGCTATGATTTGTACTTGCGTGTGGACTCAAAGAAGGCTTCAAAAGTCTTTTCTAAAGAATATTTCTCTTCTATAAGTTCGTCTCTTGATATGGAGTATATGAAGCTGTTTGTTTGTTAGGTTGTTGATAGTAAGACTCGGGGAAGTTGTATCCCCACTGACTCGGTAAAGAGTGATGATGATTGTCCCATTCTTGTTCATAATACTAAGATTGGGGCATATATTAATTTGGATAAGACCAATCTGACATACTTGGTTGGTTAAAATTTGGTAATGCCGGGTTGATAATATCCAAACTGAAAGAGGTCGAAATGAAATATGGATTTGAGTTATAACCAGAATAATTGTAATTATAATTCATTTCACAAGAGAAAACAAGAACAAATAAAAACAAAAAAATAAACAAACAAGAAAATAAAGAAAAATCTAGCCTATGTTAGAGTAGAGCTAAACCTAAACGACTCCTAATTGTTGATTATCCATAGGAGGTATATTGCAGAACCTGACCACAAGTTAATCGATCAGGTAGGGGTAAGATTTGTGGGAGGTATCCGTGCCTAAGCAACGTACCTAATTATGCCAAACCATCAACCTTCGGGTTTGCCCCTCAATCCCCAACCTTCGACACCGATTTGACAAGAGTCAACTTCTAACAACTTCCCCTTTAGGATAATCTCTATTTGAGTCCGAGATGTCCCTATGGCCAACATCTACTCAATTTTAAGTTAGGCTGGGTTAGTGAGTGAGGAGATGGTTTGTGGGTTAAGATAGGGTAATGACTTCCCCACCATATCTTTTTTAAAGATATGCCTTTAAATCGATTTAGTGCTCGTGGCAAGTATATAGCAAAATAACACTCAAGCAATATAACATACAGATGTGTTTCCTAAGTTATATGCAATACAGACGTACTTTTTCTCCAGCACTCTTCAACAGTAATGTAAGACAAAAAATAAACAGATGCCCTAAGATGTAAAAATCTAAACGTTTTTTAGCATCTACAAAAGCAACAAGTTACTGTTGATTAGAAACATATACAGAGTGAGTTAAATAGATAAACTAATAACTACAGAGATTTAAATCTCTGAAAATTAAGCAATCTGTAAGAAACTACAATTAGTAGTTCACCACAGTTGTAAGCTCTGATGCTCTGCCTTTTTGAGAAGAAGCACAAAGTAGCAATATGTCCACTACAGATCCTAATATTTTGTAATTAGCCCTGTACATTAAAACAAATAAGAAAAATAGTTAATATTAAAGTAAATCAAGAAGAAAGAAAACTTACCGTTTCTCCCCAGCAAGGGTGCTAAATTTGTTATGATCGAGCCAAATCTGCACAGAAATTACAAACTTTTATAATAGTGTTAGGTCCCTAATTCTACCGTGTAGCTTAGGACTAACACGTCGTGATCCACATGGAGGGACAACGATGGAAGTTTTATAGCAAGTTTCTTCTTTTAATTAATTAAAACAGATTAAAGAGTTCTCTTCTCAGTTTTAAAAGAAAATAAAAATAATCAAGAAGGAGATGTAGAAGAAGAGATGGTGGCATTATTGTTATTTTATTTATAAAAGAAAAGGAAACAAAATGAGATAAAAAAAGTGTTGGTACAAAAATTAGAAATAAAAAGAGATAAAAAGAGTATTTAAGATAGTTTTGTTAATTTAAAAGAAAAGAAAAAATAAGTTCAAAGAAAAAGAATTAAAAAGATAGTGTTGATTGAAAATTGTTAAATTAAACTAAGAAAGAAAAATAGAAAAGAGATATCAAAGTAGAACATTTACCTCTGTTGTAGATTAACATACCATGATTAGATGTGAAGTAATAAAAAGCAAAGTAGTAGAAAGAAGTACATGAAAACAGTGCTTGGCCAGATTGAGTACGATGAAGAAAAGTAGGAACCTCCATTGATTGTCAGCTTCAATATAAGCTGCTTAAAGAAAAGATTACATAGTATCACTCTACAATAACTTTTCCTCCCTTATAATCATGTAACTCTCTATAACCTAAAAAATAAAAAATAAAAAAATTACATTGAAGAAGAAGAAAAATATAAACTAAACCAACCTAAATCTCTCTCTGGAGTGGTGCCCTTTTTGCCTTCTAGGTATGAGGGTTTTATAAGAGAAAATCAGAGGGATAGGAAGTGTATGAAGATAGGAGAAGCTAACTATTTCTGAATTTAAATCCTCCCATTATGCCCAAACTTTATTTGATTTATCAGAGTTTTATGTAGAAATTCAATTCTGATCTGCAGCTTGTTATCGTATTGATTACTGAGTATGACTTATCCAATGACAGAATTAAAAAGAGTGATCAATATAAGAATTGTAGCCCTTTAGGTCTTCTTTCTGGATCATCTTGAATCATCTGATATGAGTTTCAGTTGCGAAAATTATGATTAAAAGTCTAAAATATATCCAGTTTAAATCCGAATCTAAATTGCTTCATCTCATCCGTTGATCTTCTCTCTATCTATTTATCCTCCTGGATTTTTAATTTGTTTTCTAGAATTGATAAGATATCCATTTTTCTTTAGCGAAACCGATAGGGTCTTCAAACAGTCCATTTTTTTATTGAAATTAAATGATATTATCTTATCTGATATATCCAGTTTTCAGATAAGATAGCTTTTAGAACCTTTGAATTTGAATTGTTCGCCTTGATTTGCTTGATCTTTTGAATTATTTGGATTAATTAGATAAATCTGTCAATCTCTCCATTTTCTTCGCTAATTACACTGCATACCACTGAACATGAAAATACATTAAAAAACAAGTTTTATTTAAAAATAAATGAAGAAAATGTGACATATGCGATACAAAATGTGCAATGCACGTGCACAATCAGGCGTGAAGGCTTCTTGCAAACCTGAACACTCTCGCCTTTTCATTCCACTCTAGGATGAGCTTCAAGGTCCAAGTAGAGTACAAACAGACAGGAGTCAAAGGCTTGCCGATGACAATCTCTAATTCGTTATAAAAAGACCCTCCATAAACTTTGAATATGGGTGAATCCAGAAGGGTGGAGCAAACAATTTGTATTCTTCTTTTTCGTTGGAGTAGTATCTTTGTGGATAATTTGTAATGAAGTCGAAATGTGAACAAAAACAGAAATAGGTGGACAAATAATTAAAAATATGGACATAATGTTTGAAATGTAGACAAAAACAGAAATAGGTGGACAAATAATTAAAAATGTGGACATACTGTTTGAAATGTGGAGATAAATCACAAAAAGTGGACATATAATAAAAAAAGTGACAGAGGTTGATAAATGTGGATAAATAGTAAAAAAATGGACAATTACTGAGAAATGTGGATGTATAATGAAAAAATTGGACATATAGTGAACATATAATGATAAATGTGGACATAATGTTCAAAAGGTGGTAAGAAGTGGACACAAACACTATCATGGACTCACGTTATGCCGAAAAAAGGAACTGAACGCTTCGACAAGGTAGCAAAGACTCTTTCTTAGATCTGACCGCTGATGCTCTCCTCTTCGCAACAGGAACCTTTCTATGAAACAGAGATCTAGTCGCCGATGTAAGGTTAAAGATGACTGGCGGTGAGTTCTGATCGGCCATTGAGTGAAAGTTTGAGAGAGATGGAGGTAGATAGAAACTGATTTTTGAGAGATACAGTTTTGAGAATTTTGCAGAGATTGAAGAAGATGGAGGGTATTTTTGGGAAATGACAGTGCGCAAAATGGTAATAATGATGCCGCACAAAGTTTTTTTTACTCAGAATGACACCGCCCAGAAAACACAACCAATACCGCTGAAGACCCACGTGCCTACGCAAAGCGTACACGGGAACTTGATTTAATTAATTCTGGTATTGGGGGACTTTTTAACACTAGTTTTTTCGCCAGGGAGTTTTTAACACAAGCCAATCTCCTTAGGGACCTAAAAGTAATTTTTCCTATAATTAACTTGATTTATGACTTACTATTATTATTAAATATATGAATTATTTTGAAGTATTAAATGTTAGTTTGACTTTATATATGTTTACCATTATCACTTATTATCATTTTAATTACTAATTACTGTTATTCTCATTACTATTATTATTAATTATTATTGTTGTTGTTGTTGTTATAATGTATTATTATTGTCTATTATTATTACTAGTAGTATTGTTACTAAGTATTATTATATATTATTATTATTGATATTATTATTATTATTTGTTGCCTAGCCCATTAGCCTAAACCCATTAACCTAACCTAATCTTCCCCTATACATATAATCATAACTCTAAACCCTAATCCTAATTTTAATCCTAATCCTAAAACTAATCATCTTCTTCAATCTCTCTTCTCCCTCGAAGCCACCGCATAACCCCGAGCCATGCCTCTGCAACCCAAGCCCCACAACCACCAACACCTCCATCTTCTTCACTCTCCTCTCTACTCCGAATCCAACAACTGACACATCCCTCTTCGGCTCCACCTCTTCACCTGACTTCTGTCATCTTTCTCTCCATCCTCCTTCCCCTCTCTCTAGTGACCCACCACATGGCCTGCCTCTCGCCATCGAGCCCAGTGCCGTCGCGCTAGCTGTAACCGCTAATCACACTATGCGAGCATAACCGATCTCCTCCACCCACGACTGAGAACCCCACCACCTGAGCCACCCTCTCAGCCTCTTCCTCCTGTGGCGCCGCCAGACTAGGCCGAGCACCCATCCAGCGTGCACCACCACTGCGCACCACCCGAGCACCCCAAGCATCGAGCCCCTCTCTGACGAGTCGCGATACCATCATCACCGCTTCCCTCCCAAGCATATTGTCTCCACTCCTCAGTCAAGCCACCAGCACATCAACCACGCCCTCCACTTCCATCGTGTTTTGCCTTCATCTCCACCCATGTGGCGTGAGCTACTTCTCTCTATATATCCCTTCTCAATCTGTATCTATCTCCCTCTCTCTCAAGTTCTCTCTCTCTCAGCATCTTTCTCACCTTCTATGTGCACGTGTGTTGTGTACGTGTGTGTATTTGTGTGTACGTGTATGTTGTGTAGGCATGTGCATGAGTGTATGTTATAGTTGTAGCACCCAGACAGTTTGTGCGATCTAAACCCTTAACAGAAGACAAGAGTCGTGTTTGCAGTGGCACGCAAGTCGATTCGGAGACCTGGACCCGACATTGATTCAGACGTTTGGGTGATCCAGATTAAGACTCGGATCTGTGTCGTAGCCGACCGAGCACAACTCGCAGCACGTGTCGACCAGCACTCGGATCCGCATCATTTCATGTGAGTGTTTGTACTATTTATTTATTTTATTTGTATGATTATTCGTATTATTTCATGTTTGATTGTTAGTGAGTGTTTACTTTGTGTTATTATTTACTTATGGTTGTTAGTGAGTGTTTGTCATATTTGTTTATATATCTATGCACTTTAAGTATAGTTTATATTTTAGACTGGGTACCAGTTATTAGCTTAGTAAGTATTCACTTTATTTATTTAATTTATTTGAGCTTTTATCTATATCATTTCATATGAGTGTTTGTTCCTGTTGTATGTTTTATCTGTTTTTTTTATTAGTTAGTTAAATTGTTGGATAACTATTAGTTAGTTATGATAATTTCTAGTGTTTAGAAATGATCCTAGTCGTTATGATTTAGAGCCTGGTTCTGATGATTAACTATTTTGATCGGGAGATTGGATTAGTTGGATAATGGATATTTCAGTCATGTAATGGATTATTTGATGTGAATTATATATCGTATGAGAGTTTAGATATATTACAGATAATTGATTAGATGTAATCTTGATGTTAAAATGTATAGGGACTCTATATTTTGATATAGAGATACTGGTGTTCTATCATTTCATGTGAAGTCATTTATCATTTCAGATCCGGATCTAGTTGTGATATATCTTAGACTGTGACTCAACTTGATTTTGAGATTGGTTAGTTCGTATATAAATGATAGATTTTATGTGAATTAATTATCAGACTTTTATTGATAATAATTCATGATGAGGATTGAATTCTGAGAATTTGAGTATATCAATAGAAATGAGACTTATTGGTTGACTGAGCTCATAGTTGGTTTTTCCTGATTCACTTGGCAAAGGATATAATATTTTGATGGTTAGATTTTTATATGGGCTTAATTAGAGTTGGACATGACTTGAGATTTACATTGGGTATTAATCAATATTTAGATAAGATTAATGGTAGTTGGATTTTGATTATACGAGTGAATATCTTACCTTAAATATCGATGAGTAATATGATGTTGGTTTTAGACTATTAGAAGCAAGGATTATTTACTGATTATATTGTTTGAACATGGACGAGCTTGTTGGTCTTGAGTATCAGATGTAGATTATTCTAGATTATAGCTGTTTGAGAATGTTTTGTTATTTAGTTATGATTTCGGTATCCGTTGACTTAGTTTGATCTCGAGGATATACAGTGAACTTCACTTCATGGTTTACTCTTAATTATCTAGTTATTCAGTTACTGAATATATAGATATATTGTGATAATGATCTCTTAGATGTCAGTGACTCTATATCTCTAATATTTTATAGCAGATGTCAGTTATCAGTTGTCATATATTAGTTATCAGATATCAGCTATTATTGACATTTATAGTTGTTGGATATATTCAGTTCCTATTACATTTTAGTAATAATAAATCATATTATTTGCATGTTCATAAAAGACACTACAACCCTGAGAAAGGAATAATTGTCTGATAATGCATGTCGTGTATTTTGAAAGAATTTAGGGTGGTTAACTAAGTTTGGGTTTCACCATAGGGAACCAAAGTAGTACTGGCTACCTAGTTATTCAGGTATTGAGTTTTGCCCGGAATATGGTGCCACACTAGTTATTCTTTTGTGTGGGATTGTGGTCTCAGTATTTGAGCCTGGCGGTCCGTCCCGATTCATCGTCAGGGGTGTTAGACAGTGATACCGGGCATGCACGTTATCCTTCTAAAATTATGCACTACATTGACATGCAGTTACAACAACAATAATATTATTTGATATGTGAAAAAATAGTTGTACTATGGGACACAACTAAGTACCACATTAGGTAGGTTAATAATAATTCAACATATTTGAGACATATGTTAGGTTACAAATCCTTGAGTATCAGTTGGTTGTTTACAGTGATGTGAGTTACCTTTTATTTATAACTTTATTCATGTTATTATTTAGTTATCTGTTGCTTACATTTTATTCATATTAGTATTTATTCAGTATTTACATGATAGAGTTGTAGTATGTTTATACTATTATGCACGTGCACACTTCCTTCATTTTACACACTAATTAGGTCACTTTCTAACGACTCTAGATTTGCACATCCAGGTATAGGATATTTTATTTTATTGACCAAGTGTTTGATGTGGATCGTACATATTGCGAGGAGCACGGAGTTCTTTCTATTTGATTACCGGTACTCATGTCTCTCTTGTATTCCTGTTGTTTCCTGATTCTTTATATATTAGACTCAGTTGTCATTCTATTTCTTTATTCATTCATTATCATATGTGAGAACTTATATGTGTTATTGCAGTGATTGTAATTTACTATAGTAGATTTATATAGTTTGTTTATGTTACATAAAGCTCAGCGCGTATACGTGAGGTATTCTCCTTGCGTATATGCATCGCCGACTCTCATTGTGTCTCCATTCTAGCGTATTTTGAGAAGCAAGATGTGATAGTAGATGTACCTTATAAGAGTACAACTGTATATTCATGTTGAAGTGGAATAATTACTTCATCATTTGTTATGAGCATAAAAATTTGTTCTTTCTCAAATGTGAAATCCTTATGTTACTTGACTCCCACTATTCTGAATATCCTCAATAAATTTAGCATTAGCCATCTCTGTTATATTCTTAGTGGAGGAACAGTAAAACTTAAAGCTTCTAGACCTTTCAGAATACCCTACGAGGAAACAACTAACTGTCCTTTGAGTTCAGCTTCTTCTCATGTGGCATATATGGTCGAGTTTCAGCTGGATAACCCCAAACATAGAGATGCCTAATGCTAGGAGATTTTCAGACTATAACTCATATGGGATTTTAATTACTGTTTTGCTAGGTACTCTATTGAGGTAGACAGTTGTCTTTAAGGCTTCACTCCATAATGACTCGGTAGGGTAGTGTGAGTTATCATACTCCTAACTATTTCATAGTGTGCGGTTTCATCTTTCAGCGACACCATTCTGATGAGGTGTTCCTGGCATGGTGTACTGAGCAACAATGTCACATTCTTCTAGAAAATTGGCAAAAGGTCTTGGACATCTATCTGATCTGTTGTATCTGCTATAGTATTCACCACCACGGTCAGATTTAACAACTTTAATCTTTCTATTTAGTTAATTTTCAACTTCAACTTATAGATTTTAAACATGTCGGTGATTGGGATTTCTCATGGATCAAGTATAGGTACCCATAATGAGAATAATAGTACACGAAAGTGATGAAGTATTTGTGACCATTCCAAGAAGCTATAGGAATGGACCACAAATATCTGTATACACCAAATCTAAGACTCATGAACTCATCTAGCACCAAATTTTCTAATGTTTCATTAATCAATGTTCGCTTAATACCTAGGCTATTCACATAGAAAGATTTTGGATGTGAAGCATGAAGTTTCAATTTATATAGCCATCAATCAGAATTCTAATACCAACTTTAGATTTGAAATATACTAACCATTTCATTACAAGAGTGACAGTAAAATCAAATCTGTCTAATAATGAAATGGAAATATGATTCCGCCTAAAAGGACGGTACATATAAAGTCTCATCCAAATCTAAAATAAAAAATCAGAGTATAATCTAAGCCTACAAACTCTAATATAACTGCAACTTAATTTTCATCACCCATGTATATGATCGCTCAGCTGGGTTGGCCTCCTTTGGGTTTGAAAGTTCTGCATTGAACTACTTATGCGAATTATCTATCAAGATGACACTAAAGCTAAATTAGTTTTAAAACAAATATAAATATGAGATATACCCTTCTTAATTAGTCATTTCTGATACTTTATGCAATCCTGCTTGAGGAGGCTTACTTTATTGCAGAAGAAGTATGCAATGACCTTAGGCTTCTTCTCATACACTTTTACCTAGAATCAACGACTGTAGTGTTTGTGTTCCTCCTTTAGTTACATCTTTTCTTTTCTTATTAGAGGTGTTATCCTAGATGTTAAGTGAGCACTTTCAGTCTTTTCTTATTTAAATCTCTCTTCCCGGACATAGTGACTGATGAGCTCAATCAGACTCCACTTTTTCTTTTGAGCATTATAAATAATCTTGAAAAGGGTTATAGTGGGGAGGAAGAAAAACCAGAATGAAGTGCACCAGAATCTCTTCAAAGAGTTCCAATTTTAGTGCTTTTAGTTTAGAAACAAGATTGAATATTTTCATAATGTACTCTCTTATGTTTCCTTGCCATTGTGGCGCATATTTATCAGCTTGATATGATACATGTTGGCCAAGAGGCCCTTCACTTTAGTTTTGATGATAACTAACTTATGAAGTTAAGTTTGCTAATGATCTTATGTTTATATAGTTTCAGATATTTATCAAGATCTTAGTAGGTGATTAGCTTCAACAAAGGATTCGAAACCAATTTTGGAGCTAACATGTGTTGATTCAAGAGCTAACGCGTCAAGATCGCATCTAGTACTCGGATGGAGTCAAGCTCTATGGATTGTGTTTGGATCGAGTCATCTTGGAGATGAAGATCGATGAGAAGACTTTCGTCTAGGTTTGTTTTTAGTTTTGTTTAGCTCTTGTGTAAGAATAGTTAGTCATGATATGCTCAAATTCACACACACACACACACAAGTTCAATAGTTTATTGGTTTCGGTTTAAACCGTTTTGGATTTTCAAGAATACATTTATTGGTTTTCATAAATAGATAGAATCAAAACAAGTTTTACATGTTTAAATATGTATTGAATTTCATCCATATACATCTATGTTTCATATTGACTAAAAACTTATTTTGATGATTCTAGTTCATAGTTTTAAGTTTTTTTTTTATCAAAACTTAGTTTGGGATTTAATGTCAAAAATATAGATATATCTTTTATATGTGTATTAAATTCTATCCATACACACTATGCTTCAAAAGTGTTTAAATATCATGTTTTTGTATTTATACAAGTTTTGGAGAAAACAAATTTTCATTTCAAAATTCAAGTTTTGAAAAATACAGTTTTTGTTTAAAACTGTTCAAATAGTTTGTAATATGTGTTGAATTTTGATCATATATATTTGCACTTCAAATATTTAGAAGAACTTATTTTGTGGATTTTATGTGATTTATGAGATTTTATAGGAATTTATCAAGTTAGATTTCTTGACCTATAACCCAGGCCTAAGCCTGCTGGCGGTCGACTGACCGGCTGACCGGACCAGAGCTCGGTCGACCGGTCGGTCGACCGATGTGCACAGCTACCTTAGCCTTGGGCTGATTGACCGCATGGTCGACCGGTCGGTCGACCGACCCAGAGAGGGAACTCTCTGGTTCTAGCCTCGAGTCGACGGGCGGTCGACGTTAGGCAAGTTTGCCTGGGGTGGTCGACCGAGCGGTCGACCTGTAACCCTAATGGTCAGAATTCTGACCGTTGGCCGGTCGATCAGGCGGTCGACCGGCAGCTCAATCTGGCCAGGTTTTGGACCGAACGGCTATATTTCCAGACCACTATATAAATAGGTATTTGAGGGCTGTTTTTTCTAAGATTTTCAATAGCAATTTTCTTGCCTTCTTAAGTGTTTAACAAAGTTTTCAAAAGAGTTTTTATGTCAAAATTCTCTATCTTTATTTGTTTTCAAAGTTTTTGAAAAAAAAATAAGATTTGAGAATTTTAGTTTTGTTCTTAATTTTCATATCTATCAAGAAGTTTTCCTAAGTGTTTTCTTTGTTGTTTCTTTTCCAAAACGCTTTGTTTTCTCACACTTGAGCTATCAATTCTAAACATATCTTTAAGATCTTTGTTTTGTGAGAAAATTGTTTATGATCCTTTGAGATCGCCAAGAAAGTGCTTATGATCTTTGTGATCACCAAGTGTATTTCTTTCTTTGCTTTGTGCTCCCACTTGTGCAGAGGAGATTGCGTAGAGAGAAGAGTTGTGTACTCTAGTGTTGAGTTGTAATTCCTCAGTAGAGGTCCTTGTGTGGAAGATCTTATAATGGATAGTTAAAATCCTTTTATGTGAAGGCGGGGATGTAGAGCAGTGGCTCGAACCTTGAAACATATCTCGGTGTTTGCGTTTGATCGTCTATCTCTCAACTCTATCTCTCTTATATCTTGCATTGTTATTAATTGCTCATATCATATACATGCTTGGTATTTTTTGTGTGCCCACACTTGTGTTCAAACAAGAGAGCTTTTAAAGCGCCTCAACTCTTAGTCTAGAGGAATCTAGAGGAGTAGTTTCAGATCCCTTCACGGGGAACTCGGGCTCACTCTCGGTTACACATAGTGTGTTAGCAATTAGTGTTTTAATTTCACAACATTTGGCATTAGATTATCACTACACCTATTCACCCCCTCTAGGTGTACTTTCAATTGGTATCAGAGCCTACGCTCCTGATATTCAGCTGAGATCCTATTTTACTAATCTATTTGTTGCTTTGCACACATATTAGTATACACTCATGAATTTTCTTGCTCCTCCCATGTATGATGTTTCCAACATCGATATGTGAAAGTTTAAGATGAGTGCAAATCTTAAAGCCCTACGATTGCATGTTTACCTTGCCACTATCAAGAAATCATATCTTAGTAATGACAAGCATTTAGATGCTAATGTACAAGCCATAGATGTATTAAAGCACACACATTAGTAAAGAACACTCCTCTTTGATTTCTCATTTTGATTCCGGTTTTGCAGTGTGAAATACATTGACATCTCCCGAGCAACAAATGACAAACAATGTGGAGAAAGAATCTAGTGGAGATGAGTCTGATCACGCTTGCTTTATGGTCTAAGGGATTGACTCCCTTGAGGTAATTTTGGACACTCATCTAGATGATAGTGATAGCTATTTCATTGATGATAATGCTTAGGATGCCAATGCTTTAAATGAAGAGGTTTTCATGTTTTGTGAGAACTTGTTGAAAAGTATAAAGTTTTGAAAAATAAAAGTTTTGAATCAAGAAAAAAGTGAAAATTTGTTTTTAAAACTTAATATGATTTTGCAAGAGAGGGTTGAAATTTCAAATGAAAGAGATTCCTTGAAAACCCAACTTGACCTTGCCTTGAAAGAAAATGAGTTTTTTAAAAATAAAAATAATTTTGATCTTATTTTGAAGAAAAATAAGATTTTGTCTTCAAAACTTGATTTGTTGTAAAAGAAAATGATTCTTTAAAAAATAAAATTGTTTTAATTTCAGAAGAATTGGATTTAGTTTCAAAGGAAAATACTTCTTTGAAAAATGATTTTACTTTCCATTCTTATCATGCTTCTATTGGTACATCTCCTAGCGATAAGAATGTATGCTCCACTTCTTCTTTAACTATTATTGATGATATTTGTATGATGAAGAAAAGTGTAGATTGTTTAGGCTCCACTCTGAGCCAATACGCCATGGATCACAAGAGATTAGAATCTATGTTTCGAAAGAAACATACTCCACATATGCATGCACACCCATCATGACATACACATGCTTCTCATATTCACACACATGAGACCATGTATGCTAGTGTGTACACTTATACACATTGCGGATGTACGAGCCACCTTGCAAAATTTGTTATGATAGAATAAATGATTTAAATTTTGCAAGTAAGTTTGTTTGGGTTAGAAAAGATGCTAACCCTAGAGGACCCAAGAAAGTTTGGGTACCAAAATCTACCCCTATTTCATTTGTTGTAGGAGCGGGCTCTCACAAGACGTGAGTGTGTTGGTGCCTTGATGGTGGATGTGTTTTGAGTTAAATAATGCATAACTTTCAAGAGATGTTTGGTGGGAGAACCATCATGGTTTGGAGATCTAGAGATTGGTTCAGATAATTTGGTAACTATATCTAACTCCTTATTTTAGTTTACATGTTTCATTGTTGATATTTTTAGTATGTCATGTTTTTCCATGTTCATTATGTTAAATGCAATGTTTATTAAACCTGTGATATACATGCATAGTATTTGAGATACACCCATGTTCATATGGATTCATACATATTTGTGTTCTCAATTATTATTTAGCTATTGTATATATCCTAGTGTTAATAAAATTTACATTTACCCTAATGATCATTTGTTTATGTTTTTGTGCTTCATGGTTTTGATTACACATTTAGATGTGACTTTTATTAAAACTTGTGTTTATACTTGTACTATTAGTGAGCTACACGTGATTATTATGTGTTTGTACTTTATTGCTCATTGTACTCATTAGATGTACTTATATAACCTTATTTTGATGATCTTGCATCCTCACTTGTATTATTTATTTTTGTACGTTTTTATGTTTAGCTTCATGTATATGTTAATTTTGTCTAAAACTATTAGATATACATGTCTATCCTACAGTCACTTACTTTACATACCATGTATTCCATTATGAACTCTTTTCATGTTTGGATATGTATATATACTTTAGTTTTGATAAAACATACATGTACTTTTAAGTTTGTTTAATTTTGATTAAAAAATGAATTTTTCATGATTTTCATATTTATAAACGAATTTTTGCTTGAGCTTCATTACCTAACTCTATGATTTTGTTCATTAAATGATTCTTACACTCTATATTTGGTGTTTATTCATGATTTTTGTTTCATGAGCATATATGTGTTTTATTGCTATTTGAGTATCGATGATCGCAGGATCTTCATATTTCATGAATATATATTTGTTTTATTTCTTACTTGGAGGATTTTGAACTGATTTTAAAATTACTTTAAATTAGTTCATTATTCTTCAATTTGGTAGTGATTTTCAAACTATGCTAAAATGATCTTCAAATCTTATTTTTGAAAACCCCTACCTTCAAAGAGCGGTCGGATGGGCGACTATACCTTATATACCCTTAAATGAATATCTTTCAAACATGTGCATGATAGGGTGGTAATTATGAGTTATACATGATTTTAATGAAAATTGATTTTTGTATACTTATATTTGGTTTCTATATATGTATGCATCATATTTCAATTGACATTATATTGCTCTGATTATACATGCATATAGATATTTTCTTGTGCTATAAAACATATGATCATACATTTTTTTAGCATAAATTGATTTCATGTTAAGCTTGATTTAGTTCTTAATGATATCTGATATTTTTACAAGCTTATGCATTATTTTTTTGGTATTTCATAAAGGGGAGAAAATTCTTGTTTTGTCTTTCAGTTGATTTTATTTTCAATTGACATCTTACTCTCACTTTTATGATGAAAAATATTTTGTTTGGCATATGCTAACATTTTCAATATTTGTATCAATAATCTTCAATTAGTATTATTCTCAATTTGGTATCTATATTGCAAAATAATTTTAGTGCTTACTTAAAAATTTAAATTTTACTTTCAATTGGTATGCATTTCTATTGGTATCAATTAGTAAAAAGATTGTTTTACTTTCAATTGATTATTTTTATTGATATCAAAATTTTTTTAAAATATGTTTATTGATATTGTTTGTTTTTCTTCACCCCTTTGTTGATGATTGACAAAAGGGAGAGAAAGATTTGTATTTATACATGCATATTTGATTAATTATTTTTGCATATATTATATATATATATAATATATATATATATATATATATATATATATATATATATTATATAATATATATATATATATAATATATATGTTTTATGATTCTCATTGCATATCTTTTATTAATTGTTTATTGGTATTTTGAGCTTGCATTGTATATCTTTATGTTTTATTATTATGTATAAGTTAAGGAGGAGCTTCTATGAAACTAATTCTTAATCTATGCATATATAATCCATATGAATCTCGCCAGAAAAATTCAGTGGGATAAAACCTGAACTAAGAAAAAAAGAGTACATATTCATATGCACCTGGTGAGCGTATGACACTGCCTCATTAAAACCATACCAAGAAAATTCAGTGGGATAAAAACATGGATAAAGAAAAAAGAATAAAGTGTGTAGACTTACGGATGACACGCTCCCCCTAATCAGATATAAACTCTATTTTCAGCATGTAACATCTATGAGGCGGCGCATTCCAATTTTATGTACCTGCTTCTTAAATGTCGATGTTGGCAACACTTTTGTGAATAAATCTGTCAGATTATCACTTGACCGTATTTGCTGAATATTGACATTACCTCTCTTCTAGAGTTCATGTGCGTAGAAGAACTTCGGTGATGCGCGTTTGATCGTGTCTTTTTTAATGTAGCCTCCTGTAATTTGTGCAATACAAGTATGAAAAAATCAAGTTTCGATTTTCTTATGCATGGACAGATGAGATTATTCACATATTACTCTTTTAATAAATATTCACTAAGACAATTGTATCGCATGCGCCCTGATTGTTTTAATCCATACAAGAATCATGGCGGCTTAATTGAGTATAGATTATAAGATTTTGAACTATGTGCTTCAGGAACCTTGAATTCTTTAGGGATCTTTATATATATGTCATTATCTAATAACCCATACAAATATGTTAAACTATATTCATAAGACGCATGCATAGTTCTTCTAAGACTACCAAAATGATCAAATAGTGAAAAGTAGTAGCATCCATTATAGGAGAGTATGTTTCTTCATAATTAATTCCATATCTGCTGCAGGAAATCTTGTGTTACGAGTTAAGCCTTATATCTTACAATCTCATTATTTTTATTAGTTTTTCGAATAAATGCCCACTTGTACCTTGCAAGCTTTATATTCTCAGGCGTTTGGACTATTGGTCCAAATACTTTATATTTTACTAAAAAGTCTAATTTTGCATGTATTGCTTCTTTTTATTTGGCTAACCATGTCTGCATTGACACGATTTGATAGTTTGTAGTTCAAGATTCTCATCACTTATGGTGATTTCAAGTGCTACTGTGAAGATAAATATGTCATCAGCCATAATATTATTTCTATTCCATATATCTCCAGGTGATACATAATTTATTTGTATCTTCGTATTTTCAGGTACATATGTCTCTTCAGAGACTTTTTGTTCTCTATCCATTAATTCTATTGCATGCTTTTATTATATGTACTCTTCTAGAGCACTTATTTCTATTGCTTTCTTTTGTTTCAAGGATTCTTCCAGAGCACTAATTTTCTTATTCAATTTTTGTAGACTTCTCTTCCTGAGAACCATATCTTTTTGCACTGACTATTTTTGGTTCGGGGTCCTCATTATCTATTACATTATTTAGAAGGATCGTATATGCAAAGGTATTATCAACAATAATTTTCTTTCTATCCCATCCGGTATCAGAGCAGTGTTCGAGGATGACAACGGAGTTTCCTTCATCACAATTCAAGGAAGGACATTCTACACAACGTCTACCATTATTTGATGATCAAACTACAACTACTGGAAGTGTAAAATGAAGATCTACTTGCAATCACTCAACTATGAACCGTAAAACATAGTAGAAGCACCATACACCAAGCCTACCATCAATTATGATGCTTGGAGTGAAGAATAAAAGAAGTCTGTCAATCTTGATGCCAAAGTAATGAACGCGCTTTTCTGTACCTTGAACAAAGAAAATTTTAATCGTGTGTTAACGGCCAGATCTGCAAATCAAATATGGCAGAGTTTACAAGTAACACATGAAGGTACCAATAAAGTTAAAGAATCTAAAATCTCTATTCTTATTCACAAGTTTGAACTCTTCAAAATGAACGAGAATGAAACCATTGCAGAAATGGTTACAAGGCTCACTGATATTACAAATTCCTTAGTGTCCCTTGGAAAGAAATACACTCAAGTTGAAAAACTTAGAAAAGTTCTCCGTGAACTCACATCAGATTGGGAGAAGAAAATTACTATGAGAGAAGAAGCAAATTCTCTCAACTCTGTCATTAGAAAACCTTATTGTGATTTGATGGCATATGAAGTTCAATTTAAAGATAAGAAAAGGATGAACAACAACAAGCAAAGAAGAAAGTACTTGCCTTCTATATATCCTCAGATTTGGACAATTCAGATGAAGATGAAGAGGAAATGGCAATGATCTAAAGAAAGTTCAGAAAGTTCTTAAAATAAGGTAAGTTTAAAAAATAAAGATACTAATGATAATCCTATTTGTTTTTAAGTGTAATAAATCAGGTCACATAAAAGAAGGATTGCCCCTTGATGAAATCTAAAGGAACTTTCAAGAATTTTAATAAGTTCAACAAAAAAAAGAAAGCCTTCCAAGCAATATGGGATGATAGTGATTCATCTTTCTCTAATGAAGAAGAAGCCATTGAAACTGGCAATGTCTGTTTTATGGCTCAAGAAGATGAGGTACAAAAGTATGCTGAATTATTAGATACATTTAATGAACTATATGATGATTTCAAGAATGAAAAGATTAAAAATAAAGTTTTAAACAAAAAAAAAAAACGACAAACTCAACAAAGAAAATTCACATCGTATTTCTCAAATGTCTTCCTTAAATTCTCAAAAATCTGACTTTGAAAAAGTTGTTTCATCTTTAAAAAAGAATAATGAGAATTTTTTTAAAGAGAACGCTTTGCTTAAAAGAGAAATTGTTTCCTTAAATTCTAGAATTTCTATTTTAGATAAAGAAATGACTAGTTTCAAAATTAAATATGAAGAAATTTTGAAAAATGTGACAAATTTAATAAGGAAAAAGAAAATTTAAATGATTTATTGTCTTATCAAAAGATTTCAAATAATCGCTTTGGTTTTGGATTTTCAAAATATAAGTTTGAAAACCTATACATGTTGGTCTTTGAATTTTCAAAAAATATTTTTGAAAAGCCTACACATCTTTGTAAAAAAAAAATCATAATCCATATAATTCTTTTGTTAAAAGAAATATTGATATTGTTTCAAAAAGGATTAGGAACAAATATATATGGATTTCTAAAAAATCTAAATACTATGGATAAAAATGCTTATATTGCATCATATATACATCATGTATGTAATTCTTATAATTATGTTTATATTAACAAATGGAAACAAAATTTAAATTGGATTTGGTTCCTAAAAGCTAATCTTTTTCGGACCCTGTCATGATGGGTATCATACAAAATGTTTTATCTTATAGGTACCTATAAAAAAAAGTGGATACTTGATAGCGGTTGTTCGAAACACATGATCAGTCATATTCAACTACTGTCTTCCGTTCAAATCAAAAAAGGAAGTACAGTAAAATTTGGAGATAATAACAAAGGAAAGGTTATTGGTATTGGCATGGTTGGTAACATTTCTAAACCCCTTATTGAAAGTATCTTTTTGGTAAGATGTTTAAAACACAACCTATTAAGTATTAGTCAGTTATGTGATAAGAGTTATAAAATTATTTTCGAAAAAGATGCATGTCTTATATATGATACCAATATGAAAGATATTTTTTTAAAAGTTCTTATAACAATAATATTTATGAGTTATCAATGACTTGTTTATCATAAAATGATAACTTATGTTTAATTACTTCTAATAATGACTATTTTTTATGACATAAAAGATTTGGCCATTTAAATATGAACACTATTTCTAAGATTTTTAAATTTTATTTAGTTAAAGGTCTTCCAAAGATAGCTTTTAAAAAGGATTATTTTTGTGATTCTTGTCAATTAGAAAAACAAGTTAAATCATCTTTTAAATCTAAAGATTTGGTTTCCACTAATATACCTTTAGAACTATTGCATTTGGATTTATTTGATCTTACTTGTGTTGCTTCTTTAAATAAAAGTTGTTATGTTTTTGTTAATGTTGATGATTATTCACATTTTACATGGGTAATTTTTCTAAAGAATAAAAATGATACTTTTGATGAATTTTCAAGTTTTTATAAAAGAATTCAAAATCAAAGGTCTCTAAACATAGTCACCATTCGAAGTGATCATGGAGGAGAATTTGAAAATGAATCTTTTGTAAATTTCTGTGATAAATATGATATTACTCATAACTTTGCTTTTGCTAGAGTATCTCCTCAAAATGGTGTTATAGAGAGAAAGAATAGGACATTGCAAGAATGTACTAGAACTATACTTATGGACAGTCATTTACCAAAATATTTTTAGATTGAGGTTGTTGCTACTACATGCTATATTTTAAATCATGTGCTTATTCAACCTATTTTAAATAAAATATCTTATGAATTGTTTTATAACAAAATTTCAAAAGTTTCTTATTTCAAGATTTTTGGATGTAAATGTTTTATCTTAAATATAAGAGATGTTTTAGATAAATTTGATGTTAAATCCAATGAAGGTATTTTTATTGGTTATTATACTCAAAGTAAAACATATGGAATTTTTTATAAGAAAATATTTACTATTGATGAATCATTGCATGTTAAATTTGATAAATTTTTGACTAAACCTATTACTAATACTTCTTCACATGATGATGATATCATAGATACTCCTATCGATAATACTATTATACCTTCTGATACTAACATTTTTAATATTGATGAGACTTCTACTGAGTTACTTAAAGCACATGTTGAAGTAAGAGACCATCCACATGATTTGATTATTAGAGATATATCTCAAGGTGTTCAGACTAGCTCCAAGTTGAACTTCATGACACATTGTTTTCATATCACTCATTGAATCAAAAAATATCAAACAAGTATGTGCAGATGATTTTTGGATTATTGTAATACAAGAAGAGTTGAATCAATTCGTCAGAAATAATATTTGTGATCTTGTACAACGACCTACTGACCATCCAGTCATCAATACCAGATGGGTATTTAAGAACAAATTTAATGAATCAGGTCAAGTTATTAAGAACAAAGGAAGGTTAGTTGCACAAGAATATAATCAAGAAGAAGGTATTGATTTTGATGAAACTTATGTACTAGTAGATGACTTGAATCCATTCGTATTTTACTTGCTTATGCTTGCTTTATGGATTTCAAACTTTATCAAATGGATGTTAAAAGTACTTTTTAAATGGTTTTATTAAAGAAACTGTTTATATTGAACAACCTCCAGGTTTTGAACATGAAAAATTTTCAAACCATGTTTTTAAACTTAAGAAAGTTTTATATAGTTTAAAACAAGCACCTCGTGCTTGGTATGATAGATTAAAAAATTTTCTTTTAAATCCTGATTTTAGGATTTGCAAAGCAGATACAACCCTTTTTATTAAATATGTTAATAAAGATATCTTAATTATACACGTATATGTTGATGATTTTTGTTTAGATCTATTAATGATAATCTTTATCAAGAATTTTCTAAGATGCAGAGTGAATTCAAGATGAGTCACATGGGTGAACTTAATTATTTTCTCAGTCTGCAAATAAAGCAAATGAACGATGGAATCTTCATTTCTCAATGTAAGTATGCAAAAGAACTACTTAAAAGATTTGGTATGAAAAATTCTGGTATCAAAAACACTCCCATAAGTACTACTATATTCCTAGACAAAGATGAAAATGGTAGGGTGTTGATCAAAGACTATATCGAGGTATGATTGGTGTTTTATTATATATTACTTTCAGTAGACCTGACATTATATTCAGTGTTTGCTTATGTGCTAGATATCAATCTAACCCTAAGGAATCCCACCTTAAAGTAGACAAAAATATTCTTAGATATATTAATAACACAGTTAACTATGATCTATTTTATTCTAAATCAAGCACATTTGATTTAATATCATATAGTGATGCTGATTTTGCTGGATGTAAATCTGATCGTAAAAGTACTAGTGGTATTTATCACTTTTTGGGACATTCACTAGTATCTTGGTTCAGTAAAAAGTAAAATTTTGTATCATTATCGACAACCGAAGCAGAGTATATCGCTGCTAGTATTGCATGTGCACAGATTTTATTGATGAAACAAACCTTACTTGATTATGGTATATCTATCACATATTCACCTATTATGTGTGATAATAGCAGTTCTATTAACTTATCTAAAAATCTCATTCAACATTCACGTACAAAGCATATTGATATTAGACATCTTTTTTTACTTGATTATTCATTACCAACTGATAATCAAATTGCAGATATTTTTAAAAAATCCCTTAAAGAGGATATTTTTATGAGATTTTGAAGAGATTTAGGTATTTGCAATATTTTCGATTTTTAAAAATATTTTTAAACACTTTTCAACTTGTTTTAATGAATTTTCACCCATCAGTTACTTGATTTTTTTGTAGTCGACTATTGTAATCAACAGAAATATGGTATTCTGAATTTTTTAAAATTAGTCGACTATATAGAACCATTAGTCAACTAACCAAGGACTAGTCGACTAATCATAGACAAAAGTCGACTAACTCTATAAAAAACTGTGTTCTGTTATTTGATTTCTGTTTTTCAAACCTGGCCAATTTTGTTATATTTTGGATCCGATCTATCCCCACACTCAATCTAACCCTTGATTTACTTTTTACATCTCCTATTTATCCTTCTTGACCATAAAAAACCCTCTTTTTTACAGCCGTTCTCCTTCAGCAGCAGCAAGTTTCAAACGACTACTTCTTTTCAAGTTTCCTTCCAATTTTAAGGTTATTTTCTTCAATTTTTCTCTATTTCTTACAATTTACTGCTATTTCAACTATATCTATCCTCTCTTAGACCTTAATTTCATCTACCATCATGTCAAGATATAAGAAAACTAAGTTAACTGATTGAGTTAGAACCTGCACACAGAAATACAAAATTTCAGAACTTGATAATAGATAGTGTAAGGTACTTAATACTACCGCTATAGCAAGTGGCTATGCGGGTCGTGTTTCACAAGGAGGGTCTAACGATGGAAGCTTTTAAATAAGTTAGTTTCTTTTTGAGTTTACAATTACAAAAATATGTTAGGAATTCTTCTCTGTTTTAGAAAAAAAAATAAAAAGATTAAGTTAGAAGATGTGAAGAAGATGGTAAAAGAAAAGATGATGATGATGTTGTTGTTGTTTTATTTATAAAAAAACTAAATAAAGAGGAGAATGTTTGTTTTGGAGTAGAATTCTAAACTAAGAATTAAAAGAAAACTAAAATTCTTACTTACCTCTTTCATGCTTATATACCTTAGAATTCTTATTAACGGTGTACCTTCGATTGAAGGCGAGTGAAGCATGACAGATGAGATCTTTTCCATTCCCGATCTATACTACGAAATGACGGTGCAAATTATATTACCATAGAAATGATTGTTCATTACCATAGGCCATCAACGGCACTTATACGGGCGAGGCAACTTCGAAGCCATTGGAGTCGTTTGGATTCACAAAAATAGGAGAGAGAAGCAATAAAAACAAAAGTAAAAAAAAGAAACTTCGATTGAATGAATAACAATGAAAGAAAAAAGAATACTTACATCGGTATCACTCTCAGTACAAGCATCACTCTTGTTCTCCCATGAAACTCTTCTTTTCAGTTACATAAAAATTACATTAAAAAAAGAAAGAAAAAACTAAGTTAAACCTATAAAGAAATTTTTTCTATTCTCTGCTTGATCGTTCTCTGTACATTGAGAAATCTCAGTATTTTATAGGCGAAAACCAAAAGGAGAGTGTGAGAAGATAGGGGAGCAAAATGCTCCCTGTATCTTAACCAAATGGCTGCGAAAATGCAACTTTGTCCGTGTTTTCGCAGCCTGGGTATGGCCAGGTGACCCACACGAGGGGTGCTGATCTCTGGTTTCTTGATCTCCTTTTATCTTGCTGGATTTCAGATTTGGTCCTGTATTTGTCGAAACCTCCTTGATCTTTGGTTTTAACAAATTAATTTGTGAAGATTTATTTTAATCGCTTGTTCAACTGGTTTTATCTTCTTTGATTTGTCTGATTTGCCCTGATCTTTGATTTGAATTTAATTATGGATTAAATCAGAATTTGGGTGGGCTTTGGACTCGTTTTCTCTTCCTTCTCCCTTGGTAATGGGCCTGCATTTTACTAAACAAAAATAAGACTAAATACATTTATTAGACAATAAATATGAGAATGTGACATTATATATGCAATATAGGTGACCGATCACACTCCCACTTATCTTTTGCTCGCCCTTGAGTAAAACATCAAAACTAATCCTAGGAAATTATTAGACCACTTTCGCAGGTCACTCGATTGCACTGAGCATGTGCAACAAGCCGTTAAACCCTAGGTTACCAATAGAGGACGAGTTTGTTCTCGTGAGGATTTTCAGTGGATTACATCCACAAAATTATAAAGAAAGAGAAATAAAGAGTTAGCATTTTGAAAAGCATTTTTAAAAGAGAAAAATATTTGAAGTATTATTGTTAGAGTTCAAGTAATT
>JAVJIF010025608.1:0-73968 GCA_038442645.1 Agave tequilana | reverse complement strand
TCCAGAGATGAGAAAGAAAAGAAAAGAAAATAGAAAAAGAAAAAGAAAATGAAAAATGAGTTATTTATATTATTTTAATAGGGTCAAAAATTGACTAGCTCCGAACGGTGCCCAAAAATTACATAAAATAGAAAATATTACGCTGAGGGGGATATGAAATCGATTCTAGAAATCGTCTTTGGTTTGCAAGTTAAAAATCTTGAAGTTTATTACCAACATTGGGCGACACCGGTTTGGCCCAATTTTTGATAAAATTCAGAAAAAATCCTCAAAATAGCCTAAAGTAGATCATATGATTCTAAGACATAAAGTGAAAGTAGATTCTCAAAATTCTACTCCGTTTGTGAAATAAAAATCGTAAAGCCGATATCGGTATTGGTTACACACCGACTACAGAGATTTTCCAAAATATCCAGAAAAATTCGAAAAAATTCTGAAAAATCTACAATATTGAAAAATAATATCTGAAACTGAAATCGGCTCAATCTGCCTACTAGGAAAGTTAAATCAATTTTGTACGCCGTATCGAGTACTAATACTGTGATATGTAATCAGGAGCAGGGGGTTACAACGGTCACCCGAGTGTGTCAATATCTATACGGGTCCTACCCTGATGGCTACAAGAGAAAAACAAGCCCATGCAGCTATCCCTCGGAGAACCCCCTAAAAGATAGGGACTCGCCCATAATGGCTGCTCGGAATCAGCCTATATGCGTCTTCACCTTGACAGTCACCCGAAGGAGTCAACAACCTAAACAGGTCCTATCCTAACAGCTACAAGGAAAAAAATAGCCCACGCGGCTATCCCTCGGGGAGCCTCCTAAAAGATGGGGACTCACCCATAACGGCTACTCAGAGTCGGCTAGGCAGGTCTTCACCTGGGACGGCCACCCGAGTGAATCAATCGCCTACAGGGTCTTCACCCTAACGACAACCCTTCGGGGGAGTCTCTTTAAAAGATGGGAGCTCACTGATGTTGGATGCTTAGAGCCAGCTTATAATGGGATATACCCTGGTGATCGCCCGAGCAGGTCAACCGTCTACACGAGTCTTCACCCAGAAGACGATCCTTTGGGGATTCTCCTGAAAGATAGGGGCTTGCCAATGTTAGATGCTCAGAGCCAGCCTACAATGAAATATACCCTGATGGCCACCCGAGTAGGTTAACCACCTACACGAGTCTTCTATAACCAGTTTGCTTCTCAGAGAGAATTTCAGAGAAATAGCAACCATCTCCTTACGGTCAAGATAAAATCGAAGGAGAGTCTGAAGAACTACATCAACTACTTCCAGAATCAAATGTCCCTGGTATACAATTATAATAAGGAGTAGCCTCTGCCACCTTCATCATGGGCTACAAGTCATCAACCCCTTCTACAAATATCTAGTGAAGGACATCACCAAGATGAGGGAATCCTTGTTCGTGCGTAGAAATACATCCAGATAGAAGAAGGCGACATAGGCCGCCTCCAATTGCCCCTCGAGACAAGGGCCCGAAGTCAAGAAGACGAAGCTATATCCCCCTTGAGAGAGAACCATGCCATAATTCCTCCGTGGTCTACAAGCCAGACAACGTGCTATCGAATCCAGCAAGGGAAATGAAGTAGAGCCAGACTTCTTCCCATTCAGGGTACCCATCAATCATATATTTAATGCCATCAAGACCAGCCTTAAGTCAGGAGCCCGACCAGACCTCTCCCACCGAATACGAAAGGACCTGAATCCAGAGACTACTGTGACTTCCACGAAGAGAGGGGCCACCTCACAGTGGACTGTCGAACCCTCCGATAACACCTTCAGGACCTGGTCAATGAAGGACACCTCCGAGAGTTCATCCTTAACTCTAGACTGCCCGTGGAGATTAGAGTGCAGAGGCAGCCCAAAATCACAGACGAACACCCGGGCAGTGCCCTCGTCCAATAGAGGGAGGTGTACGCCATCTTCGAAAACTCCTTGATAGAAGGTACCACCACTAAGGAGAGGACCCATTTACATCAACAAAGCCCAAAGGCACAAATATCCAGTAATAGTGACTCGCCATCCTACATCTCCTGGTAGGCTAGCCTTTTTCTCAGAAGAAGACGCCTATTCCGTGCATTTCTCGTATAATGATGCCTTGGTCGCTACGTTAAATATCAGCTGCTGCAAAGTGTTAAAGATCTTTGGTGGATAGGGGAAGTAGCACCATAATCTTGTATGACCATGCTCTAGATCGAATGGAGGATACTCCCGAGCTGGCTTGAAAGTTGATCATCCCCCAGACCCAGTCACTCCTCTACGGTTTTGACAGGAGCGAAGTCCGTTCTCCTGGCACGGTAGAGTTCCCAGTCCGCACGAATTCTTTCAACGTTGTCACAGAGTCCTGTGTCCTTAATATCCAATCCCACTACATGTCATCCTTGGGAGGCCATGGATCCACATGATGAGAGTGGTCATGTCCACTCATCATCAACTGCTAAAATACCTTACACCATCTAGAATGGCCAACATAAGGGGTGACCAGGCGATAGTTAGGACAGTAGTTGTTGTAGCCCAGAAGAGGTCGAGTTGGGTGCAAAAGACCTACCAAGCATGTCCTAATGAAGACTCTCTTGTGGACAAGAAGTAGAGGAGAATTGCTGATCAATAGCAATCATAGTATGATGAAGCTGAGATCCCGACTCACCACTGTGTCCAGAAAAACCCCAATAGCAAGACTGATTAGGAGCCCAAGTCATCCATGGTAGACCCACGTCACCCAGAGCGGGACCTCTGAATTGGCTCAAACCTGCACCCTCATGAGAAGATATTGTTCAAACAATTCTTATCGAAAAATTCAGACATATTTGTGTGGTCCCCCACGATATGCCTAGAATGGACCTCGAGGTTATCTGTCACAAGCTCTCCATCAAGACTGATGCTAAGTTAGTAAAGCAGAAGCTGAGAATGATCAAAGGAGTCACACTATCAGCGATGAAATTGACCGCCTAATTCAAGCTGGCTTCATCTGAGAGATGTTTCTACTGACTGGCTCTCTTATCCCGTCCTCATAAAGAAAAAAGAATGGTAAATGGAGAGTTTATATTGACTTTACCAACCTCAATGAAGCTTGCTCAAATGACAGTTATCCTCTTCTGAGGGTCGATGAGCTAGTGGAGTCGATGGTGGGCCACGAGCTCCTTAGCTTCATGAACGCCTATTCCGACTATAATCAGATGAAGATGCAACCACGATGAAGACAAAACCGCCTTCACTACTGATCAGGAAATCTACTGTTATAAAGTGATGCCCTTCAAACTCAAGAATGCAGGGGCTACCATCCAGCGAATGATTAACAAAGTCTTTAAGGACCTAATCGGGAGCACCATGGAGGTATATGTAATGATATGTGTTAGGATTTTGCTTTATTTTTCAAGAAGAGATGATGGTCCAAGAAAATTTAATTGAGTTAGAGAAAATGATGGCTTGAAGCAGAAGAAGAAAATTAAGATGAAGTAGTTTCTTTTTCAAGCGATTGTAGTTTCCTTTTCAGGAGGAGTATGAATAGGATTTAAATTCTATTCAATGAGATTTATTTCTAAGAGTAAAGGGTCTAGAATCCTTCTAAATCAAGAAGATCAATTCCTAAAAGATTGATCAAGATTCTTCAACCATCCAAAGGCCTAGATCATCTCATAGTCCAATAGGAGTTGTATTGTAAAATCCTAAATAAAGGTTGTAACCAAGCATTATAATTGTCTCAACCAAGCAAGTCTCAAGGAGTTTTACAACAGAGAATCTCAAGAAAAGAAAAGACCAGAGGAAGCCAAGAAAGAGAGGAGCAAGTTAAAGGTGCATAGAGAGAAGGTAATACTCTTGTAATCTAGGTTAGATTCAAGTGGAAGGTGAATATTCTTATTACATTAAGAGGAAAGTTAGATCTCTTTGTACCAAATCTATAAATAAAGCTCTCTCAAGTTCTCTCCCCGTGGACGTAGGCCAAGTTTGGGCCGAACCACGTTAAATTTTTGTTCTTTCTTTATTTCTCTTTTATCTGGGTATTACTAGTTTGCTTTACATTAAGCCTTCCTTTTGCAAGTACTGTTCATATTGTCAGTTTCGCTAACGTCAATCCTGGGAGTCGCAACAATTGGTATCAGAGCATATTAATTTTGCAACAATTGGTATCAGAGCTAAAAGTTGACGAAGGGCAATATGTCGAAGATAGGAAGTTTTACGACAAAGTTCGAGGTCGAGAAATTCAATGGCAAAGAAAAATTTGGCTTATGGCAAAAAAAGGGTGAAGGTGTTGCTGGTGCAACAAGGTCTTCACGAGACCTTTCAGGGTAAGTTAGCAAAACTTACAGGTACATTAAACGAGAATTTGGAGGAGATGGATCTAACGGCGATAAGCACTATCCAACAATGTCTCGCAGACGAGGTTATGTACAATGTGATGATAAAAAAAAATGGCTACAAGATTGTGGTCAAGGTTAGAAATATTGTATATGACGAAAAAACTCTCTAACAAGCTGTATCTCAAGAAATAACTATATGGGTTATGCATGAAGGAAGAGACAACAGTGTTGGTGCATCTAAACTTCTTCAACAAGGTCATTAGCGAGCTTCTAACTATTGATGTCAAGATCGACGAGGAGGACAAGGTGTTGATACTTCTCAGTTCTCTTTTCAGAGTCATATGATCATATCGTCAGCACCACGCTCTACAACTAGGAAATTCTCATCTTAAAGGAGGTCACGTCAACTCTCTTATCTAATAAGCTTAGGAAAAAGCCAAACCAAAAGGAGTAGGCAGGATTAGGTTTCGGTGGTTACGGGAAGGAAAGGAAAAAAGGAGAAGGAAGAAAAAGTTCAAGCACATCAAAGGCGTGTCACTTTTGTCAGAGGGAAGGTCATTAGAAGAATGACTGCAAGCATCGACAAGAGTGGCTGAAGAAGAAGGGGCAATCTGTGGAGGCAGAAGTAGTAAGCGGCATAGAGGACACCAAAATATTAATGGCTTCTTACGAAGATAACACTTCTCAAAGTAAAAGCTGGATATTTGATTCAAGTAGTACAGTTCATGTATGTTCTCAGAAAGAGCTATTCAATAACTCTTTAGTTACAAAGGAGGAAGGGATTGTCAAGATGGTGGATGACTTGGCTTGTAAGGTCAACGATACTGGGACAGTCAAGATTACAGGAAGAGATGGGATAATGCGTACTGTGGAGGTGGTCCGGTATGTCCCAGAGGCACGATATAATCTAATATCCATAAGGGTGCTCGACGAAGAAGGATGCCGAATCCAAATGCAACAAGGCATCTTCATAGTCAGGTAAGAAGACAGGATAGTCCTGAAAGAAGATAAGTGTGGAGGGTAAACAAGCTGAAGAAAGAAAACTCAGTTTGAGGTAAAGTTCAAGGATATGCTTGAAGGAAAATTCATCGCGAGGGAGTTTCAAGAAAGATTGCAACGGGATGTGAACCAGATCAAAGTATTGCGGGAAAGAGAAAGGGTGCACTTGGATAAGGCCTAAGATGGCTCAAGCCATGGCTGTAATCAGCCAAAGGCCTCAGAGAGAGGGGGTAAGAGTCAAAGGCTTCACGGCATGGTTACAACCAAGGAAAGAATTAAGGTATTAATCCGAAATCTTAAGTTGTTTTGCTAAAGGCTTGAAAAATAAGTTAAGGTAGAGTTTGCTAGGATTTTTCCTTGTTTTTCAAGAAGAGATGATGATCCAAGAAAATCTAATTGAGTTAGAGAAGACGATGGCTTGAAGCAGAAGAAGCAAATTAAGATGAAGCAGTTTCCTTTTCAGACGATTGTGTGTTTCCTTTTCAGGAGGAATATGAATAGGATTTAATTTCTATTCAATGAAGGTTTGTTTCTAAAGACTAAAGGGTCTAGAATCCTTCTAGATTAAGGAAATCAATTCCTAAAAGGATTGCTCAAGATTCTTCAACCATCCAAAGGCCAAGATCATCTCATAGTCCAAATAGGAGTTGTATTGTAAAATACTATAAATAAAGGTTATAACCAAGTATTATGATTGTATTAACCAAAAAGTCTCAAGGAGTTTCTACAACAAAGAATCTCAGGTAAAAGAGACCAGAGAAAGCCAAGAAAGAGAGGAGCAAGTTGAAGGTGCATAAAGAGAAGGTAAACTCTTATAATCTAGAGTTAGATTCAAGTGGAAGGTGAATACTCTTGTTGCATCAAGAAGGTTAGATCCCTTTGTATCAAGTCTATTAATAATGCTCTCTCAAGTTCCTCCCCGTGGACGTAGGCCAAGTTTGGGTGGAACCACGTTTGATTCTTGTTTCTTTATTACTTTTTTGTTTAGGTATTACTAGTTTACTTTACATCAAGATTTTCTTTTGCAGGTATTATTGTCATATTGTTAAGTTTCGCTAACATCAATCTTGAGAGTCACAACAATTGGTATCAGAGCATATCAATTTCACAACAATTTGTTGGTAAAAATTGTATAGCCCACGGATTACCTCCAACGTCTAGATAAAGCCTTTGATCTCCTTAGGCAATACAAGGTGAAGCTCAACTCTGAGAAGTGCATATTTGGGGTGACCTATAGGAAGTTTTGGGATATTTGGTTACTCAACGGGGCATCGAGACTGACCCCAACCAAATATATGCAATTCTAAACATGAAGTCGCCCACTTGTGTGAAGGAGGTCCAAATGCTGAACTGACATCTTGCAGTCCTCAATCAGTTCTTCAGCTGACTTACAGACAAATGCGACCATTCTTCCAAGCCTTGAAGAAGAATGAAGCTGACATTCGCTGGAACGAGGAATGCAAGATGGCTTTCCAAGGGCTGAAGAGGTATCTGACCTCACCACCCCTACTGTCAAATCCTTCATTGGAGAGACACTATATTTCTACCTCGCCATCCCAGACTTAGCTGTGAGCGGGGCCTTAGTTTGGGATGATGAGGGTGTCTAAAAGCCGATGTATTACGTCAGCCACTCCATGAATGGTCCACAAATCAGATACCAAAAGCTAAAAAAGTTGGTGCTTGCTCTCTTCATCTTCTCGTAGAAGCTCAAGCACTACTTCCAAACCTTCTCGATCACAGTCCTCACTGAGCACCACCTGAAAAGCATCATGAAAAATTCAGAAGCAACCAGGAGGATATCAAAATGGACCTCAGAGATGAGATCCTACGGACTCAGATACGAGCCGAGCGCAGTAATCAAAGGCTAAATCGTAGCTGACTTTATTATTGATTTCACCCCGAGAGCCACAGAGCACACTAACCAACTAGAAAGGTGGATCTTGAAGTGAATGAAACTTCAAATAGTAGGGGATAAACATCGAAATTAACCTCACCACTCCAGAAGGATTCATCATCAAACAGTCCTTTACTCTCAGCTTCCCTGCTTCCAACATTGAAGCCGAGTACGAGGCAGTCCTAGCTGGACTCTATGTGGCTATCACACTCCGGGTCACATGGCTCTAAGTTCAGTGCAACTCTTTACCAATAGTCCACCAAGTCAAGCGGTGAATAGTCGCAAGGGATTCTCAAATGGCGGAGAACCTACTACTCATTCTCAAATTGAAGTCTAAAATCTCCTGATGCGACTTCAAGTGGGTCCCAGATCCAAAAATAATCACGCTTACTCACTCGCCAATCTAAGGGTAGCCACAGAGTTCCAGTTCATATGTGACACCCTTGTTGAGTAAATCACCAATCTGAGCGTCCGCAAACCAACAGAGAGTCCCTATACCTCTATACTTCACTAGGATAGAGCGACCCCATCATTACCTACCTGAAAGACTGAACACTTCCCGACGATAGGGTAAAGGCACAAAAGTTACAACACTTGGCCATTGGTAACACACTCCTCGGGGATACCCTATACAAGAATCCTACTCCAATCTCCATTTCGACCTGTATCTGAGATGTCTCGGTCCTAACGAAGCTCGAAAAGTGATGCAACAAATCCACGATGGCGACTGTGAGAAACCATGTAGGAGGACACTCCCTAGCCCATAAAGTCATCAACCAAGGGTATACTGGCTTAAAATATTTGAGAACGCCAAGGGTTACATAAAGAAGTGCCCACAATATCAGAGGTTCACTCCGGTATCAAACATACCGAGCACTGACCTCCACACTTTGCGCAAACCCTGATCCTTCATGCAATGGGGGTTGGATATATTTGGACCGCTCCCTGAGCACAACCTCAGCTGCGGTTCCTAGTGGTAGCCGCCGACTACTTCACCAAATGGGTCGAGATGATGCCATTCTCGAAGTCACCGTGTAATTGATTGTCAAGTTCTCTAAACATAACATAGTGTGTCGCCTTGGACCCCCACACTATCATTTTCGACAACATAACTAACTTTGCAAGTAAGAAAATGGCCAGTTTGTGCGTCAAGTACAAAATCAAACATTGATTCTCCTCACCTTATTATCCTCAAGGCAATGGTCATGCAGAAATCAGTAACCATACCATTCTCGATAACTGTGCCAAAGTCTGGACAAAGCAAAAAGACAAATGGGCAGAGAAACTTCATAGAGTGCTCTGGGCTTACAGGACCATCAAACTTGTCCCGACCGGCGAAACTCCATTCTTGTTGGCATACAAAATAGTCATCCTCGTCGACGTCAGCATGCCGATGATTAGTTTACAATTCTGCATTATTATATCGCATTTTTCCTACTGATTTATGAATAAAATGTCGGTCTAAACCATGTTTTAGCCTCTCTTGCAGATAATCAAGACAAGAAGGGCAAATGGGTAATAAGAGCTTAATTAAACTCATTTTTAGGTAATTAAATTCACATTTCTTGGAGGCCAAGTAGGGATCTTCTAGAAGATACATTGAACTTAGACCCTTACGCACGTCAAATGAATATACGAATGAAAATACCCGAATCGGAGCATATCTAGAAGGTCCCCGAAGCGCCGCGCATCCCCGCACCAAAACCAGGGAACTAGGTCTTGCCGCATTTTCGCGGCAAGGTGGTGGGGCCACGCGTCGATCTTCGACGTGGCCTTATCTCGTCTTCTGGAACCTCCTTTAGCCTATAAATATGGCAGGGTTTATGCAGCAGTTTTGGATTTAGGATAGATTTTCTATCTTTTAGTGTAGGTGTTCTTCTTCTTGTCTTTTATATTTTCATTTCTTTTTAGATCATGTATTAGGGCAGAGAAACTCAGAGAGAGATAGAGAGATATTGATGTAATAGATGATGACAATCTATATAAAGGTGCTTCTTCTTTCTCTATTGTAATCTTCTCCATCTTTATATTATGCTTGGCTAATTTTTCTTCTCATGACAATCTAACTGCTAACCACTAACCATCTAACCACTTACTTGATAATCCACATGAATCTAGTAGCCTCTACAAGGCCTTGTTCTTGCAAGAGCCATTGATGGCTCATGATGATGGATTCTAACATTCTAATATTCTTAAACCTGACCCACTAACTTGCTAACTTGCAAATGCTAACTTTATTTCATGCTCACCTCTAACCAGTTTTGATGATTTAATAGTAGCTTGTAACTTGTTATGAGGTATGATGTGTTGTTTGAATGTAGAAAAACCTTTTTATGTGCCATGCTCTGTATCGTCTCTTGAAGCCAAGGATTAGTGATGGCCAAGGATCCATGTGAGACAACAATCACTAAGAGGTTAGCATGGTTAGTGGAGCAATTAGTAGTTAGTAGCCATGAATTCTTTTATCTAGTTTTAAAAATCAATTTCCAAACTCTTTTATCATTTTTCCAAAATCTCTTCTTATTTAGTTTTTTTTATCTCTCATTTTCTACTTTCCTGTTTTCTTCCACCGATTCTATAACCACTTCTCTTTTGTTTTCGTCGCTGTTTTTCATCGCCTCTCCTCACCTATCACTTCTGGATTTATTTGCTTTTTCTTTTCTCATTCTTTAACAAAGAAGAACTTGTAAAAACCGACATGAATAAGAACTGTTAATGCTTTTATCGCCTCCCGTCCCTATGGATTCGACCCGTTGAGCCAATGTTATAACGGAAGTATCGAGGGAACATTAGCACACTATACAATTTCATTAATTTTACAAAATACACATTTTCGAGTGCTCATTCTGTCCCAATCAAATTTTGGCGCCGTTGTCGGGGATGAGAATGGTTTGATTTCACATTTTTTTTAACATTTTCTTCTCTGTTTTGGTGTGCAGGACAATCTTTACAAGAGCTTAACTTTGCAGAATAAACACTAGCTTTGCATCTCCCTGCTCTAGAAAGCAGGGAGCCAGCTTCTAAAGAAAGCCGCGCAAACGCGACTTTTGCTGCGGAAACGTGGCGATTTTGTGATCATTGTGTATCTTGTTGTGCTTAGTTGTATTCATTGTAATAACTAGTGGCTCTGTACTATTACTTTCCTGCTTGATTGCCTAAACACCGCAATAAACTAAAGAACTAAAATACGGTATTTGAACGCTTTTAAAATGGTTTAGACATTTGCATTTAGGACGTGTCAATTCAATTCCAATATACTGTATTTTGTTCTGTTGTTGTGATCTGAACTGAGGTGTACATATGGCATTGCATATAGCATAGGATAAACACGTGGGTGATTTATCGCTTTGTATTATACTTTTGTCTATATTGCACACTTGCACGAATTGGACTTAAGGGCAAAACCCATACAAGGTAAGGTGGGGATTTCATCACCCTTCCTTAGCCCAAAAACCACCTCCCCACTCACACAACCCAAGTCCTAATAAAAATTGATAGATGTTGGCCCCTAGGGACATCTCGGACTCATTAAGAGATTAACCGAGGGTGAAACTGTTTTGAATCTTATCCTGTGAAATCGGTGTTTAAGGTTAGGGATTAAGAGGTTACGCCTCGAAGATACCGTGGTTTGGCGTAATTAAGGCCCGTTGCTTACGCACAGATACCTCTCACTGTATTTTGCCCCTACCTAACCGATTAGCTTGTGGTAACAACCTCCCCGGATAATCGACCAGTAGGAGTCGTCTAGGTCTAGGTCAACCCTCGTATAGGATTGGTTTTGATTTTCTTTCTTTTTGTTTGTTGTTTGCTTTTTCTGTTTTTGTTTGTGATTGTTTGTGAAATGGAATTTAACAATAACAATTCTTTCAATCCTAATATGAATCCATATTTCACACCGACTCATTTGTTTCAGATAATTTCAACCCGATTTTTTTACAATATGAACCAACCAAATACACGGGTTAGCCTTATCCGAATTAATACAACCTATACCCCAATCTTTTAATCATAATTTTAAAATAATTTTCACTCTTCACAGAGTCAATGGGATTCACCTCCCTCGATTCAAATTTTCCACCACTTGTCCATATTTTCACAATTTTATAATCTCAATTTCCTAATTTTGAAGAAAAATCTGAGTTTGAAAAAAAATATAGAAGTCATGCAAGCCATGCTTGAGTCACAACAAAAGAAGCTCAATTCACCAATTCCACAATATTTTCATAATTCATCCTCAGTTTCATCTATTCAAAATGACCAATCATCTGCCTTGAAAACGAGTATGAAATGCTTTAGTGAGTCTGTGCTTCAATCTCAAAATATGTTGGACTCACAATCTTCACTATCTTTTCAAAATCAAGATTCTTATACTCCCTTTTCTGGACCATTCACTTGAAGAAAAATCACATCTAGAAAAGAGTATAGAAATCTTGCAGAAGTCGCGGTTTACAATTTAAAAAATCTTCTTCTCAGTCTATTGATAGGTTAGAAACATAATTGAGTCAATTGGTCAACATTTATAGGAATGAGGAAACTCTCTCTTATCAACCTTTGACCAATCCAAATATCTCTAATTCTATCAATTTGACCATGACTCTTGCTGTTTTAGAAATCAAGATTCTTATACTCCCTTTCTAGACCATTCACTTAATGATAAATCACATCTAGAAAGAGTATAGAAATCTTGTAGGAGTCCGCGTTATAATTTCAAAAATCTTCTTCCCAGTCTATCAATAGTTTGGAAAACACAATTGAGTCAATTAGTTAGCATTATAAGAATGAGGAAACTCTATCTTATCAACCTTTTACCAATTCAGCTATCCCTAACTCTATTGATCTAACCCGAGACTCTTGTCATTTTGGAAACTAAGATTCAATTTCAGTTCACTCATCTGAACTTGACCAAACTTCAAATGTTGAAAATCTCATTGATATTTTTGGCAAGTTATTTTTTTCCTGAGATTGAACTTGAGCATGAATATGATCCTGAATCTCAACTTGGTAATTCAATTTCACTGCCTGATTTCATAATGACTGAGATGTTTTTACCTGATTTCAGGATTTTTCCCGAGTCAACATTGGATCCTGTGCCAATCCACCGGAAATTGGATTGTCAATCTTTTATGATCAACAAATTGAACTTGAACAATTTCATACTTTTGAAAGTCCCATTGACAAATTGGCAAGTTCTCATTTTTATAAAATTGAACTCAATAAGGACTGTGACTTTGATCCTCAAGATTGTGATCCAGTTCAAATTCTGAATCAATATTGACTCCTATTCGCTACCCAATTTGAGCAATATTTTAGAGTCAGTTTTTAATTTCCATACCTATCATTCTTGAACTTGAATCACCAATCTCAGAGAGTCATATTCCATTGTGTGGGAATGAATGTGGACTTGAGTTTCAACTTTTTGATTGGATCCGATTCCTGAACCAATTTTCACTCCTGAACCTTTACTTGACTTAAGTCAAATCTCTAAGTCGATATTAGTTCATATACTTCCTGAGCCCAAATCAATCATTCATCTTTTTGTACTCATTTTGGGACAAAGGTCTTAATAAATATGACTCAGAAATTATTTTGAAAAATTTGAAAATTAGATGGGGTAAAATTCATAATAAAAATCATAAATATATACATCATAATAATGGGTTGTATGTTAGAGGTCTCTGGTGGGCTCTTTCCTGACTCCACACAAATTGGATTAGGCTGCCTTTCGGGACCAATCAGACCACCACCGGAACTACCACCTTGAGGTGATTTTTCCTTCCCTCTCTATTTGCTTCATGCATACATACATCACGATGCATTGAGGACAATGCATGAGATAAGCGTGGGGGAGGGTTTACTAACAAAGAGTTTTTAAATTTTTCTTTCTTTTATACTTCTTTTAGGATACTTTAAAAAAAATTTCCTTTTGTAAAGGATTTTTCTCTTTCTTTAAAAACTTTTTGAACAAGAGACAGGGTTTTGACCTATTTTTAAGAAAATTAAGATGATCTTAGAAATTAAGGAAGCCTTAATTATGACATCTTAAACCTAGTTGAAATAATAGATCTTGTTTAAGATTATAGGCTAAGATAAATTGAAGAGATAATTTTATCTTGAATTTTTTACCTTAGATAGTATACACTTCACACAAACACAATTTCGAGATGGAAACAAAGATCTAAAATGCCATAAAGTAAAAAACAAATAAATAAAAAGAAAAAATATATGATATAAATGAATAAAAAATCACTTATTAAGCTAGATAACTATGCCTTAAGTGAAAGTACGCCTAGAGGGGGTGAATAGGTGTAAAGCTAATCTAATGACAAATGATGTGGAATTAAAAACTTAATGCAACACACTTAGTGTAACCAAAGAGTGTAGCCGAATTCCCGGTGAAGGGTTTTGGACTATCTCCTCTAAATTCCTCTAAATAAGAGTTGAGGTGCTATATGAAGCTCTCTTGGTTGAACACAAGTAAGGCACACAAACAGACCAAGCATATATGAATGATATGACAATATGAATCAAATAAGATAAATAAAGAGAGAGAGAGAGAGAGAGAGAGAGAGAGAGAGAGAGAGAGAGTTAGAGAAAGTGGATCAAACGTAAACACAAGGATATGTTTCGAGTTCAAGCACCCAGCTCTACGTCCCCGCCTTCACATAGAAAGATTTCCACTAACTCGTCCACACAGGACTTCCCATACAGGGAACCTCCACTGAGAATTTGGGTAAATACAACTGGGAGTACACAGCTCCTCTCTCAACCAATACAACCTCTCACTAGAGACAAGGCACTAAGCCAACACAATTTCAACCTCACAAATGAGGGATAAGCACAATGCCACACAATAACAATCATCTCACACTTGAGGGATTCCAACTCAATCTCCACCTCTTATTAGAGGGATACAAACACCACTTCCACAATTACCTCTCACTAGAGGGATATCAATATAATCACCTCTCACTAGAGGGATATCACACTGAATGGAAGGTTTACAACTTGTGGTCTCTCTCACCACAAAACCAATTCTTTATCACAAAAACAAGATCCTAATAGATAGGATAGATAGCTTAAGTGTGAGAAATAAGTGTTTGGAAATGAAAAAAACAAAGAAAAAATACTTAGAAAAATCACAATATAGATGTTGAAATAAAGATCAAAAAACCAATTCTCAAATACTCTCTTTTTCTTTGAATTTTCCAGCACTTTAAAATAAATAAAGATTGATCCTTTAAACCCAAAAAATCTTTTGAAAACTTGATGTAAACCCTTATAAAGGTGAGAAATTTGCTCTTGAAAAACTGTTAAAAACCAACTCAAATATGGGGTATTTATAGCCTCAAACGAATTCTGCCCGTTGGCACTAGGAAAGGCAGTTTCGCCCTTCGGTTGACCGCCCGGTCAACCAGCCAACGGTCAAATTTATGACCGTTGATCCCACCAGTCAACCGCTCAGTCGACCGGGCCTGGATCCAGAGAGCAACAGCTCTCTGGCCGGTCGACCGCTCGGTCGACCGGAGCTAGATACAGATACCAGAACTCTCTGCCAGTCGACCGGTCGGTTGACTGGGGCCTTTTCCAGAGAGCAGAAGCTCTCTGACGGTTGACCGACCCGGTCGATCGGCCCACCAGCCTGGCTGCGTGCACGTCCTATGCACGTCAGTCGACCAGACCGGTCGACCGACTTCTGCCTCAGTCGATTGGCCCGGTCGACCGCAGACAGCCGGTCTAGCCAATTAAGGATTTAAAAAACTTGAGTTTTTATCTTTAATTAAATCTCATAAAATCACATAAATTTCACAAAAATCAGTTCTTATTATTTCTTTGAAATACCAACATGCGTGATAAAAATTTAACACATATTACAAACTATATAAACCATTTTATGTACATAAAAATTTGTCTTAAACTAAAAATCGTGTTTTCTGAAACTTAGATTTTTGAAATAGAAAACTGTTTTCTCCAAAACTCATGTAAATACAAAAACATGATATTGAAATAACTTTGAAGCATATTGTATATAGATATAATCCAATATACATGAAAGATATTGTATCTATGTTTTTGACATTAAATCTAAAAATAAGTTTGTTAAAATATAAAACTCCAAACACAATAGGCTTATCAAAATAAGTTTTTCTAAGTAAATAAAGCATAGATGTATATAAATCAAATCTAATATACATTAAACTATGTAAACTTGTTTTGATTCTATCTACTCATGAAAATCATATATTTACCAAAAACGGTTAAACAAAAACTAAAACATGAAACTTTAAACTTGTGTGTGAATTGTGAACTTGAGCATATCACACTATCTAATCTTTACAATGATCTAAACAAAATCTTAACTAAACAAACTAATGTCTTCTTGTAGAATGCCGTCTCCAAGTCGACTCGATCCAAACGTGATCCACCGAGCTTGACTCTAACCGAGTGCTAGATGTGAACTTGACGCTCGAGCTCTTGATCACCACGTGAAAACTCCAAAAACACCTTACTGAAGCTAATCACCTACTAATATTTTGATCAAATATCTAAAACTAAATATCACAAGATTTTTAGTAAACTATAACTACATGAGTTAGTCATCATCAAAACTAAGTGAAGGGCTTCTGGGCCAACAATCTCCCCCTTTTTGATGATGACAAAACTCATAAAGTTATATATGCATGGAGTAAAGTTAAGCTTCATAGAAGCTCCCCCTTAACTCATGCATAGCAATAAACAATAAGATATTCAATGAATGCTCAACATAAATATGCATAAACATGATATTTGATACCAATGAAATAAACATGCTTATGATACCTATTTTAAAATAAAATGTACTTAAAAAATGTTGCTCCTCTGGATACCAATAAAAAACTCTTGATACCAACAAAAGATGCTCTTGTTGATACCAATGGTAAAAAATAACAAATGTAAACAAACATGCATATAAAACATTCATATATCAAACTCTAAAAATATCTCTCCCTCTTTTTTGTCAATTCATCAACAAAGGGGTGCAAACTCAAAAAAAAAATATTTTTCTTCCTTTCGCATAAAATAAAAACAAAAAGATATATATGCTATATACATTCATGAAGAGCAGAGACGTGAAGTTAACTCCCCCTGCATACATGCATTTATATGAAAAGAGATGACTAAACCCTAACCACATAAAACATAATATGCAATGTATAAAAGGAGATGTGAAGTTCCTACTACACACGTGTACTACATACCGAAGAAAGGTCAATCACTTTAATATGACATACACTCAACATGAATTTATATATAGATAAGATATTAAGCTTCTCTTGTATATAGGCAATATAAATCAAAACATTATGATACCACTTGAAAAAATATATCAATTTAGTATGAAGGTATATATCGAAACATCATGATACCAATTTATGATACCAATTGAAAAAAATAAAACATTTTGAAGATACCAACAAAATTTTGATACCAATTGAAAGATATAAATATATAGGAAGTCTTGATACCAATTGTAAAAAGAAATTAGTACCAATTGAAAATATTTTACACTTTTGATACCAATTGAAAAACATAAACCAATCTTTTTAGTTAAACACTAAAATCATTTTACAATAGAGATACCAAATAGAAAATAATATCAATTTAATATTCTTGATACCAATATTAAAAATGAAACATACACCAATTGAAAATAATTTTCATTAGGGAGCATAGGAAACCAAATGAAAACTAAGATATCATTTTTCAACATAAAGAGTAGGAGTAAGATACCAATTGTAAACAAAATCGATTGAAAGATAAACATGATTTTCTTCCCTTTTATGAAATACTCATGAAAACAATGCATAAGCTTGTATAAGATACCAATTGAAAAATAATTATCATTAAGGACTAAATCAAGTTTAGCATAATAAAATTTGTGCTCAAGGATATAATGATATAGTAAGCACAATCAAAACATATATATATGTATGAAAAAATAAATATCAATCAAAGTTAGTACTATTTGAAGTTGAAGCATACATATATAGAAACAAATATGAGTATACAAAGTAAATATCAATTGTGATACAATTGAAAAACACATGAGAATCAAGTGTATAACTCATAATGACCACCCTATTCATGCACATGTTAAAATGATTTTCAATAATGCATATAAGGCATGGTCGCTTATCAACCACCTGGATGGTGGGCTTTTCAAAAATAGGATTGAAAATAATTTTAGCATTTTTGAAAACTTTACCAATTGAAGAATAATGACTAGTTTAAAGATAATTATGAAAACTAAAACAAAATCCTTCAAGTAAGGAATAAAATAAGAATATATTTCATGAAACTTGAAAATCACACAATCATCAACACTCAAATAGCATTAAAGCACATATAATCTCATGAAAACAAATCATGAGTAAACAAGAATGAAGTGAGTGTATAAGTAATATGTGAAAAACATAGTCATGGAAATGGGTAATAAGGCTCATATGAAATTCCTTTACAAAACATGAAAATCATCAAAATTTAATTTTTATCAAAAACAATGATAACTCCAAGGCATATGTATATTTTGTTAAAACTAAAGGCATATATACATATCCAAACACAATTGAGTCTATAAAGAGATTTTGCATGAAAGGCAAATGACTCAAGGTTATACATGTATATCCAATAGTTTTGGTTAAATTAACATATACATGAAGTTAAACACATATTAACGAAAAACATATACAAAATAGGGAATACAAGTCAAAATATATGAATCATCAAAACTAGGCTATACTAGTGCATCTAATGGGTGCAAATGAGCATTTAGGCACAAACATATAATAACCAATTTGTGGCTCACTAGTTGTACAAGTATATAACACGTTTTAATGAAACCTGCATCGAAACATATAATCAAATCATAAAGTGCAAAATGAAAACATAAATCAACATGATTAATGTACATGTACATGATTTAGAATTATAATATACACAATAGTTAAACTATGCTGAGAACACAAAAGTAATAATCCATATGAACATGGGTGTATCTCAATTACTATATATGTATGTCATAAGTCTAACTTTCATGGCATATGGCATAATGATCATATAAACATGACATGCTCAAAATTAATCATATGAAAGCATGTAAATATAAATGGGAGTAAGAGATAGTTACCAAATCAAGAGGGCACATATCTATGTCTCTAAACCAAGGTGATCCTCCCACCAAACTCCCCTTGAAAGTGATACATCTAAAATAGTTACCATTAAGCTCGGAACGCATTCGCCTCAAGGTACCATCACTCTCACGATGTGAGAGCCCACACTTACATCAAATAAAATAGGGGTAGATTTTGGTACCCATACTCTTTTGGGTCCATGGGGGTTAGCACCTTTCCTAACCCAAACAAATTTATTTGCTAAATATTCATTATGTACTCTATCATAATAAAAACTTAGTAAGGTGGCCCTTACATCCACAATGTGTAAAAGTGTACACATGAGCATACATAGTGTTATGAGTGTGAACGTGGAAGCATATGTATGCCGTGGTTTGTGTGCATGCATAGGAGGAACACGTTTCTTTCGAAATATAGATTCCAAAAGTGTGTGGTTTAAAGCACATTGGCTCAAAGTGGAACCCAAACAATTAACACTCTTTTTTAAAATATTTATATCATTTTCAATGTTAGAAGAAAAGGTGCTGCAAGATACACTAGGTGGTGAAGCTATTCTAGCGTGACAAATATGAGAGTCTAAATCATTTTTCAAAGAAATGTTTTTCTTAGAAACCAAATCCAATTCATTTGAAATGGAAATAATTTTATTTTTCAAAATTCATTTTCTTTTATAACAAAATAGTTTTAAAGATAAAGCCTCATTTTTTTTCAAAACATCATTGCAATCATTTTTGTTTTTCAAAATTTTGTTTTCATTTAGAGCAAGTTCAAATTGGGATTTTAATGAGTCCTGTTCACTTGAAATCTCATCCCTCTCTTGCAAAATCAAATCAAGTTTGAAAACAAGTCCTTATTTTATTTATTAAGTCCAAAACTTTTCTTTTCAAAAGATTATATTTTTCTAATAATTTTTTACAAACAATGAAAGTTCTTCATTTACTACATCGGCATCAATATATTCATCACAAGAAAGAACTAGCACTATCTAGTTGAGTATCTGAATGTACCTCAAGGGAGTCATTCTCTTGGATCGTGAAGTAACGAAGTAACGTTGGTCGGACTCTTCTCCACTGATTCCTTCTCTACTTGGATTGACATTGAAGCTTTGGAGAGGTCAAGATGTTCCACACTGTAAAGGCGGAATCACAATGAGAAACCATATTTAAATATTCTTTACTAAGTGATTTTCTAAGAGCCTCTAGGGCTAGTGCATTGGCCTCTATATGCTTGCTATTATTAAGGTAAGATTCCTTAGTAATGGTAAGGTAAACTTTATAACCTATGCTTTTAAATGTCAAATCCTAACCTTCCATATATCAATTTTAGAGATATCAAACATGGAAGGGTTATCCATGAGTGCAAACAATATGTGTGCAAATGCAAATGATAGATTAGCAATCAAGATCACACTCCTAGGTGGTTAAACCTAATATCAGGAGCGTAGGCTCTGATATCAATTGAAAGTACACCTAGAGGGGGTGAATAGGTGTAAGGCTAATCTAATTACAAATAATACAGAATTAAAAACTTAATGCAACGCACTTAGTGTAACCAAAGAGTGTAGCCGAATTCCGGTGAAGGGCTCTGGACTTTCTCCTCTAAATTCTTCTAAATAAGAGTTGAGGTGCTATATGAAGCTCTCTTGGTTGAACATAAGTGAAATACACAAACAGACCAAGCATATATGAATGATATGATAATATGAATCAATGCAAGGTAAATAAGAGAGAGTTAGAGAAAGTGGATCAAACGCAAATATAAGGATATGTTTCGAGGTTCGAGCACCCAGCTCTACGCCCCGCCTTCACACAGAAGGATTTCCTCTAACTCGTCCACACAGGACTTCCCACATAGGGAACCTCCACTGAGGATTTGGGTAAATACAATCGAGAGTACACAACTCCTCTCTCAACCAATATAACCTCTCACTAGAGGTAAGGCACTAAACCAACACAATATCAACCTCACAAATAAGGGATAGGCACAAAGCCACACAATCACAATCACCTCACATTTGAGGGATTCCAACTCAATCTCCATCTCTTACTAGAGGGATACAAACACCACTTTCACAATCACCTCTCACTAGAGGGATATCAACACAATCACCTCTCATTAGAGGGATATCACAATGAATGGAAGGTTTACAACTTGGTGGTCTCTCTCAACCACAAACTAATTCTTTCTCATAAAAACAAGATCCTAATAGATAGGATAGATAGATAACTCAAGTGTGAGAAATAAGAGTGTTTGAAAATGAAAACAATAAAGAAAAACACCTTAGAAAATCACAAGATACATGTTGAAATAAAGATCAAAAACTAATTCACAAATACTCTCTTTTTCTTTGAATTTTCCATACTTTAAAACAGATAAAGATTGATTTTTTAAACCCAAAAACTCTTTTGAAAACTTTCTATTAAACACTTGTAAAGGTGAAAAATTTTGTAACGCCCCGATCCGGCGGGTACGGAGACGTTACTGAGACGTATATACGCAGGTCAGAAATACCCTCAAGTATATACGCTAAGCATCAGTACAGGCAAGAATCAGAGTAGGGAAGTACGTGGTGCATTATGCATTCCAACACATGAGTACAGTTACAAAGTTATCACTAGAGGTGACAAATATTACAATAATATTACATCACCAACAGGCGCAAATGCGAGAATACAAGGTGATATACATGTATGAATAGTACAAATGGAGGCTCAGAGTCATAACAGGAAAACTCTAGAGCTGAGCAGGGGGCTTGAAAGGATAGGGCTCTGGACGGTCTGCTGGAGATCCACGCTACTACTGCGCCACTCTGATCAGCAACTGGGAGAATCCACACGCTCTAAGCTCCAAAACCTGGACAAGAGGATCCAGAGGAGTCAAAACTCCCCAGCGAGTGGTGATGCGGAAGCCAGATAGCGAGCATAGATAAGCACACGTGTATCGATAAATCTAAATCATAAACATGAAAACCGTGTCGTAGGCACAAGCATGTAGGAGCAAGTAGATATACAGCAAATGATATCAAGCAGGGAAGACTCATAGTATGATTAGATAAGAGCAGGAGACTAATGGAATAGAACACGGGTGGCGAAGCAGGATGTAAGCAAGTATAGTATAATAATCATAAAACCAGAAATCCAAAGTAAAACCTGATACAATCAAACATGGCAAAGCATACTACGGATCCATAGCTGGCATCTTTTATTATTATTATTACTCATCTTACCCCGATGTCTAGATATGTGAACTAGCGTCCCAGCGCACATATATCTACATCTGAGTAAAGCAAGGTTATTATTGGAAACCAACGGGGGTATCAACGAACAATATTTACAGTGGGTCCCGTACATACCGGGACTACAGCCCAAGATTGTTCCGTTGCTAGAGGACGGAACCTCCCGCAAGGCGATCATGAGGGTCTTATAGAATGCCCTTTATCAAGATAGTACCAGGAAGGAGGGAGCCAGCACTCCCCTGGTCGCCTGAAGGTCCACAGGTCAGACCGAAAGTTTTAGTTGCATAACATACCTAGTACCACTGTAAACACGAACATATGTTGATAGCCGCAAGTTTCCCCCGACCCGATGCAAGTTGTTCTTCTTTTATGATTTATTATGTGGTTATCAATTTACGGGAATAGCGGGTGCAAGATATGATCAGGAGTTCAGGAGTACATGAGTACTATAGATTTAGGTCACTGTATATGTATAATATAGGATAACAAGTACAAAATTCAAGTCACTGTATGTAATAAAGGACTACAAGTATAGTATTCCCGTAAATGTGATAATCACAGGTCAAGTATTAATATGTCAAGAGGCAAGTGATAAGTCATGTCATAATAAGAAGCAAGAGTCAAGTAGCAAGTCGGGTGTCAGGTGATGACACATCAGTTGTTAAGTGATACAGACAGGTGTCAGGTATTAGCATGTCAAGTGTTAACATATCAAGCACGTACTTGGCAAGTGATAAAGTAATAGCTGAGCACAATCAAGCAGAGCTGAGCAAGTTGGAGCGAAGTTAATGTACAACACTAAATGCTATCACGCTCGGCGTGGTTACCGCTCGCAACGTAATTAGACACATGTGTCGCAGCAAGCGTATGAATGCCATACTACCGCTCACGGGGAAGCCATGCTCACGGGGTAACTATACTCGAATGGAGTAAGCGGTAAAGTGTTGACACTAGGTCCGCTTATCAGGCATAGCATAGAGAAAGTCCAGAGGACTTTATAATCTCAGAGGTTGTACCGGAGGTTAGGCCCGAAGGCAAGGGTATCTGCAGAAAGTGTTAGTTCCAAATAGCACAAATCGTGAATAATATAAGTTGACCTGATAAAACGGGAAAGTCAAGAGGAAAGCGAGAACACTCGCCTAAGTCTCCAGAAAACATAGTGAAATTCCCAATCTTCAGAATTCAGAAAATCAACACGTCAACGCGTTAAAGAGAAAGTGATAGAGAGAGGAGAAAATCAAGAGAGAGAAAGAGAATGAGAAAGAGGAGAGAGAAAGAGAGAGCTAGAGAGAGAAGTCCATAGAGAGAGTGCAGAGGGAGAGAGAATATAGGGAGAGAGAGTGTGCACAGGGGGACGCGGGTTTGAGAGTGAAACGTGGAGGTTGCAGAAGCGGGAGTCGCGTAGCGTAGATGCCACAAATGTGGGGTCGAGACCCTCGTCTAAGCCATAACATGAGAAGAACGCGGACGCGGACGTGAGTTCCACATCGCATTAACATGAGAAGAACGCAGACGCGGGCATGAGCTTCACGTCACGTTAACACGAGAAGGACACAGACGCGGGCATGGGCTCTGCGTTGCGTCGATACAAGAACGTGAAAGCCGCGTCATACAAATGTCAAGAACGCGAAGATTCGCATTAAGAAATTGCCTAGACGCGGGGGTGACTCCGCGTCTAGCAATTAACAATAGAGAAAGAGAGACGTGCAAAGGTGAGGAAAAGAGAGAGACGCAGAAGAGAGAGAGAGAGAGATAGTACAGAAAAAAGGAAGAGAGATGCAAGTATGAAAGGGAGAGAGACGCAGTGAAGGAGGAAAACAGAGAAGGAAAGAAAAAAAAGAAAAAGAAAGAAAGAAAGAAGGAAAGGAAATGAAGAAAGAAGAAATAAGGAAACGAAAGTAAGGAAAGAAAGAAAGGGGGATGGCCGGCTGGCCGGCCATGCCTCGCCGGCGGCCAAGGGCCGGCAGCCATGGGGGCAGGCCAAACCCAAGGCAAGAATGGGAGTGCAAGTCTAGTACACAATGGATTTTTGGAGTTTTACAAAAGGGGTTTTGGAGAGCGAAACTATAGCTCGTTGGAAAGAGCACGACGAGAAGAAAAAGATAGTGTGTTTGGTGGTGATCAAGGTGGTGTAGAAGGTGGTGGAAATGGTGGTGAAGGTGGCGGTGGAAATGGGTTATTTTGGTGAAAAAAGAGGAGAAGATGATGCTGTAGATGGTGTTATGGTGGTGGTTGTTGTTGGAGTAGAGGAAGAAATGAAGGGGAGAATGGTGGTAGAAATGGTGGAGATGGAGGGTGGAGAGGTGGCCGACCAAGGAGGGGCTGCGTTGGCTTGTTTTGGGTGTGCATTTACTGGAAATTAAAGAAGGAATGAAGAAGAATGAAAGAGAGAGAAGATGGAGATGTATATATATAAAGGGAGATGGAATATTACAAGTTTGCCATTGTATTATAAAATGAGGCTTGCGTCTCTACTAAAATGGACTGCATCCTTATAAAACTGAGATTCGTGTCTGGCAATTGCCCAGATGCGAGGATGAAAATCGCATTCAGGAAGAAACGCGAATGTTGCGTTTAACAAAAAGGACAAAAGTCATAATGACTTGAAGGACATAACATTAAATGCAGAATGGAGAGGATCTCGTTTTTAAGGATCGAATTCAGATTTGGTGAGACTCTCTCTGAGGAAGGAGAGAGAAAATGAGAGGAATATAAATATAATATCTGGATAAATTCCGGTAACTTAGGGAAAACACCGAAAACTCTGGAAAATCCCGAAAAATGAAGTAACTCAAAAGCTTCTCAAAAATTCTCAAAAATAATAAATATTATTTTAAGATTTTTGATGAAATCAGTTTTCAGAGATTCAATTTCATTTTCAAAATAAAAATCTTGAAGTCAACCGTCAATAACGGTCTATACCAGGTCGGCGGGATTTTGATATAAATCTGAAAAAATCTCAGAAATGCCTAAAAAGAGAAAAATATAATTCTAAGAAGAAATATGAAAACAGAATTCAGAAATTTGATTCCAATTGTAAACTAAAATTTCTGGAATCAACTAGTTATACTGGCCGACACCAAATCCAGTGGAATTTCGATAAATTAGAGAAAATCTCAGGAAAAAGTATTTAGATAGAAAATATGATTTTAAAAAAGTTATAGGAAAGCCATTTTTAAAATTTTAACTCCGTCTATAAATTAAAAATCCGAGAATCGAGCAGCAGTATTGGTCGACCAGGGTTTTGAAGATTTACAACTTAATTCTGAAAAATTTCAGAAAATCACGAACAATCTAGAATATTAGAAAACGATGTTTGAAACTGAAATCAGTTAAATCTGAATACCAGAAAGACCAAATCGAGCAATACATTAGGATCGGGTTCCCAATTCAGACTAGAGCTAACTCCGAGTCCACGAATCCAGATCCATGGCAAAACGATCATATAAATAATTCACAATACAAGATAAATACTAAAAGAAAATCAAAAAAATATGATTAAAAAATATGAATACACAACTAAGTACGTATTCCGGGAGCGGGGTGTTACATTCCTTCCGCCTTACAAAAAATTGCGTCCTCACAATTTTGATAAGGGGAAGATGATCACAGAAAGGATAGGAACGAGGATTATGTCAATTAAGATATGAATAACTGTGAGCTTTCTCCCTAATCGACTGAACGGTAAACTCAGGACTGAGACATCTCTGCCCTTCTGCCGTATATATACATCCTCTGACGGTGATATGTTGTCTGCTTATAAAAGAACACTGTCAGAACTTCAAAAGACTAACCTATTCTGAATAATATAAAGTTAGCTGACTTGGTGAGATAATCAATAATACTTCAATCATATTGTGAACCAAAGCTGATGAAATCCATAGAAACCGTAGTGCTGAAATCCATAATATAATACAAAACCTGCATGGCATGATGTTGTCCTTTTGCAGTAGAATTACTGATGTGCCACATACATACTAATTCTCCGAGAATAAACCAGAATATCTAAGATAAAGAAAATCCTGATAATACTGAGTATAAATCAAGAAGGCAAATAATTAAGAATTTCTGTGTACTGGGCATTGCTAACTCTGAAAGACGTAGCAAGAATATAGAAAACTGTGAAAAAATTCTGAATACTGACTTCTGAATGGTAACCCGACTGCAGATGAAATATGTAGAAGATATCTGAGCCCTGCAAGATTGGTCGAATGGATCATTGACAAGGATCATGGCGATAGCTCAGATACAGCGATAAAACCATGTTTAGCAGATCCATGAAAAACACGCTAGGCGAAATAAATCCGAGGAACGGCTAGAGTGCTAAGCACTGAGGGGACTAGTCACGGAGGAAGCCAAGTCTAGATGAGGCTATCGCGTAGCACAGCTCAAGTGTTAAGCATTAAGGTGCAACGAAGTTAACGCTCTCCGAGGCTCGCATATGGCGAAGCTCACGCAGCGAAACCAGCGCGTAACATAATGGTAAATGCTAAGCACCAGGGTGCAGTGAAGCCCATACCCGGTTAGGTCCATGGGTGACTAGAGCAGGACCCCCCCTGGGCGAGACTAGCGGAGCCTATGGTCCACCAAATCAAAAAGACTGTCAGGATTGGTGGCTCTGAGAACACGATCAAGAAATCATAATAACCGAAACGAGTCCCGAATGCTATCTTCTGAATAATAACCTGACTGCAGATCAGTTCTGAGAATACCCGAGTTCCATGAACATAGTCGAAGAAATCATGATCGCTATTGGAGTAATGAAATGAAAAATACCATAACTCTGTCTGCCAGAGTCCTGATTCTGGAATACTATTATATACTGACACTTCTCATGTAATGATACTGTCTACTTGATTATATAAGCGATGACTACTCCACTTGATGTGCTGGTCTCCCGTGATGTATCCATAAATACAAGAATAGAATGCGAAGCCGAAGATCTATCCAATATAAGACAATGTGATGTACCAGAGTCGAGGACTGCCAGAACATAATGAGAGCGAACCACACCTGCCCTGCTGTTACCTCACTAGTCTACGCATATATTAAGTTGGCATAAGGATTACGAAATCAGAATAGTAAAAATAGAAGAGATAGGATCATGAAATAGGGAGGGAGACACGGACAGCTAAGATTGGTGATGATAGTGCAATGAGAAGGATATGATATAGAGAACTTACCAACTCCCGGACATGCTAAAAATGGGGATAAATAGTTACGATTAGTACCGGGTTCCTTTTTCATATATTGAGCATCCTTTCCTGTTCTCACTCCATCTGTATCTTGACTTCCTCTTCAGTTAGATTATATGTTTGCCTCCTTTTACCATGTGCCCTAGATCTTGGTCTCTTTTGTGTCTGACTCTATGCTTGATGCTGGGGATGAAGCGAGGTTATTCTGCCAGTAGGTCTTGGATTCTCTTCCAATGGTGATATTGGATGAATTGATCTAATCGGTGTAATATTCTCTGTTTCCTTGAACAGACAGTCACTTTTCAACTAATCTCCGAATCCGTATATGACATAATTCATGACCTTTCTGGCGGTTGCGTTGTAGGTGCCCTGCTTCAGACAATACCCATATGTCATATGTTGAGGGCAAGGTTGGAGGGATAGCTTAGCTAGTGGGGCATCCAGTGACCTGTCTAAGTCTTTAACTTCCATCAACTGAGAGGGTCTCTTCGCCAACTTCATCTGCATCTCATCCTGATCTTTCTTTTCCAGGTCTGTTCTACTTTCTGAGCGATGGCAAAAAAACTTAAGAATACTTCTCGGGCTGCTTGGGAATAAGAAACATCTTGACCCTTATCTTCAGTTCTCACTAAAACATTACTTGCTTAGTTCTCCTTGTCAGCCACCATGTACGACACCGATCGACTATGCCTTAGGAATTTTGCAGCGTACTTATTTACAATTCAATCTTCTTACTACAATTTGATAAATCGTTCTTTCATTTCTTTCTGAGCTATTACAGAGAAGAATCGTCTCATAGAAATCCTTCGAGAACTGGTCCCAAGTGATGAGCTTTTCTAGTCTCGCTGCTTCCGCCAACCACCATGTCCTAGCCACATCTTTCAACTGAATCTTGGTCATTTTCACTTGGTTCTCGTCAGGGATTCGAGTTGCCTCCAGAAGATCTGTCGTGTTTACCAGCCACTGTTATGCATCCAGGGCTTCTCCATGCCCGAAAATATTGCCAGCTGTAATGTCCTGAAATCTGACATGTTGCCTGGCTTCTGCACCCGGAGTGTAACAATAGTCTTTGGTGCAAGATCTTCGTCTGTTCTTATTAGTTTTTCATCATCTTTTGCAGAAATCATCTCAAATCAACACTTCCTCCATTAGGGCCACTCTAAGAAGAATCAGAACCGTTATGATTTCCCCGTCTTTTCATATCCAAGTTGGTCTAAGAATAACGAGAAACTAAAGTATGAAAGGATGGGAGAACATCAGAATTCAAGGGTAAGATTATCTAGAGAGAATGAATAACTTTGTACTTGTAGTTGAATTGTATAACCACGACTCATGCATTCCAGTTACAAATTTCTTTACCATTAATTTGCCAACTAGTTATACTGAGGATGTGAGAGCCTAGGCTCTGATACCACCCTGTAACGCCCCGATCTGGCGGGTACGGAGACGTTATCGCGACGTATATACGCAGGTCAGAAATACCATCACGTATATACGCTAAGTATCAGTACAGGCAAGAATCAGAGTACGGAAGCACGTGGTGTATTATACATTCCAACACATGAGTACAGTTACAAAGTTATCACTAGAGGTGACAAATATTACAATAATATTACATCACCAACAGGCGCAAATGTGAGAATACAAGGTGATATATATGTATGAATAGTATAAATGGAGGCTCAGAGTCATAACAGGAAAACTCTAGAGCTGAGCAGGGGGCTTGAAAGGATAGGATTTTGGACGGTCTGCTGGAGATCCACGCTACCACTGCGCCACTCTGATCAGCAACTGGGAGAATCCACACGCTCCAAGCTCCAAAACCTGAACATGAGGATCCAGAGGAGTCAGAACTCCCGGCGAGTGGTAATGCGGAAGCCAGATAGCGAGCATAGATAAGCACACGTGTATCGATAAATCTGAATCATAAACATGAAAATCGTGTCGTAGGCACAAGCATGCAGGAGCAAATAGATATACAGCAACAAGCAGGGAAGACTCATAGTATGATTAGAAAAGAGCAGGAGACTAATGGAATAGAACACGGGTGATGAAGTAGGATGTAAGCAGGTATAGTATAATAATCATAAAACCAGAAATCTGAAGTAAAACCTGATACAATCAAACATGGCAAAGCATATTACGGATCCATAGCTGGCATCTTTTATTATTATTATTACTCGTCTTATCCCAATGCCTAGATATGTGAACTAGCGTCCCAACGCATATATATCCACATATGAGTAAAGAAAGGTTGTTATTTGAAACCAACGGGGGTATCAAAGAATAATGTTTACAGTGGGTCCCGTACATACCCGGGACTACTGCCCAGGAATGTTCCGTTGCTGGAGGACGGAACCTGCCGCAAGGCGATCAGGAGGGTCTTATAGAATGCCCTTTATCAAGATAGTACCAGGAAGGAGGGAGCCAGCACTCCCCTCGGTCGCCTTGAGGCCCACAGGTCAGACCGAAAGTTTTAGTTGCATAATATATCTAGTACCACTGTAAACACAAATATATGTTGATAGCCGCAAGTTTCCCCCGACCTGATGCAAGTTGTTCTTTTTTATGATTTATTATGTAGTTATCAATTTACGGGAATAGCGGATGCAAGACATGTTCAGGAGTTCAGGAGTACATGAGTACTATAAATTCAGGTCACTGTATATGTATAATAGAGGATAACAAGTACAAGATTCAAGTCACTGCATGTAATACAGGACTGCAAGTATAGTATTCTCGTAAATGTGATAATCACAGGTCAAGTATTAATATGTCAAGAGGCAAGTGATAAGTCATGTTATAATAAGAAGCAAGCGTCAAGTAGCAAGTCGGGTGTCAGGTGATGACACATCAGTTGTCAAGTGATACAGACAGGTGTCAGATATTAGCATGTCAAGTGTTAACATATCAAGCACGTACTTGGCAAGTGATAAAGTAATAGCTGAGCACAATCAAGCAGAGCTGAGCAAGCTGGAGCGAAGCTAATGTACAACACTAAATGCTATCACGCTCGGCGTGGTTACCGCTCGCAGCATAGCTAGACACATGTCTCGCGCAAGCGTATGAACGCCATACTACCGCTCACGGGGGAAGTCATGCTCACTCGGTAACTATACTCGAACGGAGTAAGCGGTAAAGTGTTGACACTAGGTCCGCTTATCAGGCGTAGCATAGAGAAAGTCCAGAGGACTTTATAACCTCAGAGGTTGTACCCGGAGGTTAGGCCCGAAGGTAAGGGTACCTGCAGAAGGTGTTAGTTCTAAATAGCACAAATCATGAATAATACAAGTTGACCTGATGAAACGGGAAAGTCAAGAGGAAAGCGAGAACACTCGCCTAAATATTCAGAAAACATAGTGAAATCCCTGATCTCCAGAATTCAAGAAATTAACGCGTCAACGCGTTAAAGAGAAAGTGATAGAGAGAGGAGAAAATCAAGAGAGAGAAAGAGAATGAGAGAGAGGAGAGAGAAAGAGAGAGCTAGAGAGAGAAGTCCATAGAGAGAGTGCAGAGGGAGAGAGAAAACAGGGAGAGGAGTGTGCACAGGGGGGTGCGGGTTTAAGAGTGAGACGCGGAGGTTGCAGACGCGGGGGTCGCGTCGCGTAGATGCCACAAACGCAGGGTCGAGACGCTCGTCTAAGCCATAACATAAGAAGAACGCAGACGTGAGTTCCGCATCGCATTAACACGAGAAAAACGCAGACGCGGGCATGAGTTTCGCGTCACGTTGACACGAGAAGGACACAGGCGGGCATGGGCTCCGCGTTGCATCGATACAACAACGCGAAGGCAGCGTTATACAAATGTCAAGAACGTGAAGATTCGCGTTAAGAAATTACCTAGACGCAGGGTGAGCTCCGCGTCTAACAATTAACATTAGAGAAAGAGAGCGTACAGAGGTGAGGGAATGAGAGAGACACAGAAAGAGAGAGAGAGATAGTACAGGAAAAAGGAAGAGAGACGCAAGTATGAAAGGAGAGAGACGCGGTGAAGGAGAAAAACAGAGAAGGAAAGAAAAAAAAGGAAACGAAAGAAAGAAAGAAGGAAAGGAAATGAAGAAAGAAGGAAAGAAGGAAAAGAAAGTAAGGAAAGAAAGAAAGGGGGGATGGCCGGCTGGCTGGCCATGCCTCCCCGACGGCCGAAGATGGCGCGGCCAAGGGGCGGCGGCCATGGGGGCAGCCCAAACCCAAGGCAAGAATGAGAGTGCAAGTCTAGTACAAAATAGATTTTTGGAGTTTTACAAAAGGGGTTTCGGAGAGCGAAGCTATAACTCGTTGAAAAGAGCACGACGAGGAGAAAAAGATGGTGTGTTTGGTGGTGATCAAGATGGTGTAGGTGGTGGTGAAAATGGTGGTGAAGGTGGTGGTGGAAATGGGTTATTTTGGTGAAAAAAGGAGGAGAAGGTGGTGTTGTAGATGGTGTTATGGTTGTTGTTGTTGTTGGAATGGAGGAGGAAATGGAGGGGAGAATGGTGGTGGAAATGGTAGAGATGGAGGATGGAGAGGTGGCCGGCCAAGGAGGAGCTGCGTTGGCTGGTTTTGGGTGCTGCATTTGTTGGAAATGAAAGAAGGAATGAAGAAGAATGAAAGAGAGAGAAGATGGAGATGTATATATATAAATGGAGATGGAATATTACAAGTTTGCCATTGTATTATAAAATGAGACTTGCGTCTCTACTAAAATGGACTGCGTCCTTATAAAACTAAGACTCGTGTCTGGCAACTGCCTAAACGCGAGGATGAAACTCGCGTTTAGGGAAAAACGCGAATGTTGCGTTTAACAGAAAGGACAAAAGTCATAATGACTTGAAGGACCTAACATTAAACGTAGAATGGAGAGGATCTCTGTTTTTAAGGATCGAATCCAGATTTGGCGAGACTCAAGTCTGAGGAAGGAGAGAGAAAATGAGAGGAATATAATATAATATCTGGATATATTCGGTATCTGGGGAAAACACCGAAAACTCTGGAAAGCCTGAAAAATGAAGTAACTCAAAAATTCTCAAAAATAATAAATATTATTTTAAGATTTTTAGTGAAATCAATTTTTAGAGATTCAATCTCATTTTTAAAATAAAAATCCTAAAGTCAACCATCAATAACGGTCTATACCGGGTCGGCCGGATTTTGATAAAATCTGAAAATATCAGAAAATGCCTGAAAAGAGAAAATATAATTCTAAGAAGAAATATGAAAGCGAAATCCAGAAATTTGATTTTAATTGTAAACTAAAATTTCTGGAATCAACCAATTATACTGGCCGACGCCAAATCTAGTGGAATTTCGATAAATTTAGAAAAATCTCAGAAAAAGTATTTAGATAGAAAATGTGATTTTAAAAAGTTATGGGAAAGCCGTTTTTGAAATTTCAACTCTATTTATAAATTAAAATTTGAGAATCGAGCAGCGGTATTGGTCGACCCGGGTTTTGAAGATTTACAACTTATTTCTGAAAAATTTTAGAAAATCATAAAAAATTAGAATATTAGAAAGCGATGTTTGAAACTGAAATTGGTCAAATCTGAATGCTAGAAAGACCAAATCGAGCAATACATTAGGATTGGGTTCTCGGTTCAGAATAGGGCTGACTCCGAGTCCACGAATCCAGATCCACGGGAAATGATCATATAAATAATTCACAATACAAAACAAATACTGAAAGCAAATCAAAAAAACGATCAAAAAATATGAATACGCAACTAAGTACGTATTCTGGGAGCGGGGTGTTACAAATTTGCTCTTGAAAAACTTGTTAAAAATCAACTCAAATATGGGGTATTTATAGCCCCAAAAGAATTCTGCCCGTTGGCAGCAGGAAAGGGCAGTTTTGCCCTTCCGGTCGACTGCCTGTCGAGCGGCCAACGGTCAAATTTATGACCGTTGAGCCCACCGGTTGACTACTCGGTCGACCAGGCCTGGATCCAGAGAGCAACGGCTCTCAGGCCGGTCGACCGGTCGGTCGACCGGAGCTGGATACAGAGAGCAGACTCTCTGCCGGTCGACCGGTCGGTCGACCGGGGCCTTTTCTAGAGAGCAGAAGCTCTCTGGCGGTCGACCGGCCCACCAGCCTGGCTGCGTGCACATCCTGTGCACGTCAATCACCGGACCGATCGACCGACTTCTGCCTCGTCGACCGGCCTGGTCGACCCCGGCAGACAGCCAGTCCAACCAATTAAGGACTCAAAAACTTGAGTTTTTATCTTTAATTAAATCTCATAAAATCACATAAATTTCACAAAAATCAGTTCTTATTATATCTTTGAAATACCAACATGTGTGACAAAAATTTAACACATATTACAAACTATATGAACCATTTTTATGTACTTGAAAATTTTCCTTAAACCAAAAATCGTATTTTCTAAAACTTAGATTTTTGAAATGAAAAATCGTTTTCTCCAAAACTCATGTAAATACAAAAACATGATATTGAAACAACTTTGAAGCATATTGTATATGGATAGAATCCAATATACATGAAAGATATTATATCTATGTTTTTGACATTAAATCCAAAAATAAATTTTGTTAAAATACAAAACTCCAAACACATGAATAGGCTTATCAAAATAAGTTTTTCTCAGTATATGAAGCATAGATGTATATAGATCAAATATAATATACATTAAACCATGTAAACTTGTTTTGATTCTATCTATTCATGAAAACCATATATTACCAAAAACAGGTTAAACCAAAAACTAAAACATGAAACTTTAAACTTGTGTGTGTATTATGAATTTGAGCATATCACACTATCTAATCTATACAACGATCTAAACAAAATCTTAACTAAACAAACTGATGTCTTCTTGTAGAACGCCGTCTTCAGGTCGACTCGATTCAAACGTAATCTACCGAGCTTGACTCCAACCAAGTGCCAAATGTGAACTTGATGCTCGAGCTCTTGAATCACCATGTGAAAGCTCCAAAACACCTTTGTTGAAGCTAATCACCTACTAATATCTTGATCAAATACCTGAAACTAAATATCACAAGATTATTAGTAAACTATAACTATATGAGTTAATCATCATCAAAACTAGAGTGAAGGGCCTCTGAGCTAACATCAAGAAGCATGGTTATTCATGCCTAACGGTGGTCATAAGAAACAAATAATCACACTTAGTTTTATGGCCTTATTTACTCAAGTCCTTAAACCCGAGGGATGTTTCCTCATCTTGTGCCCTAAGACCGTCTAGTCTGGGAGTCATCGGTTAAAGGCTCACTATCCGAGTGAACTAGAAAGCCTAAGAAAATTAAGGGAAGAAAAAAAAAGAAAAACTATATATATAAATAAATGGCTTGATGGTTAGAGCTGAAATCCCAGAAATCTTCACTATCACAAAGTGCTTATTATCTAGGTTTTATGAAGGATAAAATATTCAATCTAATTTTGAATTCTTACCTTAATTGAAGACAAGATCTTGCATATAGACTAAGTTTAAGGAAGAATAATTTTTGGTGGATTTATGACCTTATATCGCTTATATTTTTGCAGAAATATTTCGTAAACTTGTCTCTCTTTCAAAATGTGTTTTCAAAAATATATATTTGTTTTCTTTCTTTATGAATTTTGTGGAGGCAATTCGCTGAAAATCCTTAGGAGACAACACTCCTCCTCTCAGGGTAACCTAGATATTTAACGGCTTGTCGCACACGCTCAATGCAATCGCGTCACCTGCGAAGTGGTGTAATAACATTCTAACACCTAACCCACTAACTTGCTAACTTGCAAATGCTAACTTTATTTCATGCTCACCTCTAACCGGTTTTGATGATTTAATAGTAACTTGCAACTTATTATGTGGTACGATGTGTTGTTTGAATATAGAAGAACCTTCTTATGTGCCATGCTCTGATTAGTGATGGCTAAGGATCCATGTGAGGTAACTATCACTATGAGGTTAGCATGATTAGTGGAGCAATTAGTAGTTAATAGTAAGTAGTCATGAGTTTTCTTTTATCTTGTTTTAAAAATCAATTTTCAAACTCTTTTATCATTTTTTCAAAACCTCTTCTTATTTCATTTTCTTTTATCTCTCATTTTCTACTTTCTTGTTTTCTTCCACCGATTCTACAACCATTTCTCTTTTATTTTCGTCGTCGTTTTCATCGTCTCTCCTCACCTATCACTTCTAAATTTATTTTCTTTTTCTTTTCTCATTCTTTAACAAAGAAGAACTTGTTAACAACCAACGTGAATAAGAACTGTTAATGCTTTTATCGCTTCCCGTCCCTGTGGATTCGACCCATTGAGCCAATGCTATAACGAAAGTATCAAGGGAACATTAGCATGCTATACAATTTCATTAATTTCATAAAAATATACATTTCGAGTGCTCGTTCTGTTCCGATCAGCTGACATTCCGAGTGGAAGGAGTGGTCCAAGACCAGAATGACGCCCTACTCCGCTTGATGCTGGATCACTCAGAGGAAAGACACAACAGCCTTAAATCCATATTGTGGCCTATCAACAACAAATCTGGGCCACACACCACAAGAAGGTGAAGTCTCAGGAATTTCAAGTCGTAGATTTGGTCCTGAAGCACGTAATTCAGAGCACGCGACATAAGGATCAAGGAAAGCTTGGGTCCATCTGTGAGGGCCCCTACCTCATCATCACTCAAGGAGGCAATGAGTCAGACACTTTGGCCAATTAGGATGGAAACCACCTCAATAAGTAATTAAACTCTTTTCACTTGAAGCGATATTGTGTGTAAGTCATGTAACATTTAATTGAAAGACCATTTTTCTGCTTAGTCGCATTTCATCCACCTCTAATATTTGTGCCAAGCATTGTCTACACTTTCTACAACTTATATGGGTCTTCATCCGACGGTGACCGATCGAGGCCTCCTGAAAGTTGGAGGCTCGCCTACGTTGGATGCTCGAAGCAAGCCTATTAAATAAGATATACCCTAATGGCCGCCCGAGCAGGTCAACAGCCTACGCGGGTCTTTACCCTAACGGCGACCCTTCGGGAGGCCTCCGGAAAGATGGAGGCTCATCCACGTTGGATGCTCAGAGCTAGCCTATAATAGGATATACCCTGATGGCCGCTCGAGCAAGTCAACAGCTTGCACAGGTTTTCACCCTGACGGTGACCCTTTAGGGGTCTCCTGAAAGATGGAGGGGTCTCATGAAAGATGGAGACTCGCCCACGTTGGATGCTCGGATCAACCTATACTGGGTATACCCTGATGGCCACCCGAGAAGGTTAACAGCTTACACGGGTCTTCACCCTGACAGATACCCTTCGGGGGCCGCCTGAAAGATGGAGACTCACCCACATTAATCGCTCAGAGTCAGCCTACAATAGGACATACCCCGATGGTCTCCCAAGCAAGTCAACAGTCTACCTCAGACCAACATGACTACACAAATTTTAAGCTGGGAGCTTCTCCATTCAGGTAGACATTCACAGGTACCATGGGAGAATGAATCTCATTCGGAAACTATATTCCAAATCATTCCAAACGCTTCAAAATAGCTCCCCGAGCAGACACAACAACAAATAAAATAATAATCAATAGCCAGACAATATCCAAAAAACACCTATATTCTTAATTTTTGTTATATTATAGAGTTTTTCAATTACATTCATCCACTTACAAGTGTTGTTACAACTAACATGGGCAATACAAGATGTGTTACATGCGCATCCATCCGGAGAGAAAAATCAGATCGTCCTTCAGCGACACCAGCATCTGGGAAACGACCCTTGAACAAGCAACCCACCAGGCCAGAAGGTCAAGGACACCGAGAATTCCCAGGAAGCACCAGCAAGGGAGAGCGCTTCTCGAATCGTGGACTGAAGCTTGCGAGGCAAAGAGGATACCGACGCCAAGACTGTCACTCTGAAGATGAACTTAGGAGCGAGAGGCAGCCGAAGCACATGCATCCCATAAGAGCATCGAATACCGACCCCAGATATCAGAGCCATCATCGAGCACCCTTATGCTCCCTGTTCTATATCTGCTGTAAGAAAACGTGGATACATAGCTTCCAGCAAGTACCCGCCCTGATCCAATCGAAGATCAGACGAGCGGACCAGCCAGAAGCTAGTTCATTCATCATCCTTTCGAACAGTTGGGCCTCATCGTAAGAATCAATACTGCAACACGAGTCCATCGTAAGAACTGACACCCCACGACAAATGAACTCCTGCAAATTAGGAGTGCAACAACGTTCTCTATTTCTCCTTCTCCTTCCTCCATCCAACGAAGAGAGAAGAAAACATCACCGCAGACAAGACACGGTAGAATCAGGAAAGTAGAGGAGCATTCAGGAAGCAATGCAAATCTTCTCCTAAGATCATGTCATATTTATAAAGAAGAAGCCCAAGCGCTGACCAGTCAATATCTCAAATCCCAAAGGGAGACAAAGCGCCACTCGATTACGGACTCTACACGTATCACAATATGTGAGACTAAAACCGTCACGTCAAATATGCGGCACTTTCCTCGAATGTCGCACACCTTGAGAAGCGACAGTTGATTAATTAACGCCACCGCGAATGGGACATGCATTTAAAGTTCTGTCAGCCTGTAGAGCTGCACATGACGCTAAAAACAAGATAAAACTGAAGCGACAACAAATCGCCCTGAGCCTGGGTCCAGAATTCTCTTCTCTATCTACTCCCATCTTTCTATCAGAGTCCCGGGAACCTATAGCCCCCCAGGGAGGGTTCCCGCCTTCTCTAAAGAGAAGGAAGCAAAGGGGGCATCTATGGTGGTTAGTTTCTGACCTCCTCGAGATCATGCCACGTGTTCATCCAGCACCAACGGTGTGAGACACGTGGTTACTTTCAGAACCTCTGACTGAGAATACCCATTCGATTCAAAGCCCAAGTGGCTTATATAGTTAGAAATAAGAAATAGAATCAGTTGTGAGAATCTCTATCTATAAGCCAAATCTCATTTGAACTCGACGGTTATAGCTTAGGAATATATCAACCATATTAACAGTTGTAGCAGAGAATCAGATAAAAATGGACCCCCGTCCACCTCATTCAAATCAAGATGTTCAACTTAGTCACCTCCGAGATAAGGAAGTGAAGTGTTCGAACTAAACGGGACTCCTTAGTCTTATCCAAGTAACATGACTTGTATATATATTAAAACTCTTCCAATATGAAGAGGGATCGAAATTCAGAAGCCCTACTCACCAGAGAACCCCACCTATAATCGCCATTGATATAGTGAAATTCTCTCTCTTCTTTATTTTTTTCACATTTGAGTTTTCACGTAATTCTCTATATTTGCGTTAGTTTTTCTGTGATTCGATTATACTCACTCTATTATTTTGGTACGTGGATTAATTTCTTAGAAAATTACTCACAATAATGGCGAAAAGGTTGTATTATAGGGCGGATGCGCCGTCCTTTTTATTCGAGAGACGATGTGATTTTTTTCAGAACCCTTTTATGATTAAATTTTAATTTTACAAAACTTGAGTCGGCTGTTTAGGATTTTTGAGACCTATAAATAGGGCTGCAAACTTTTATATTTGATATAATACTTTTGGAGATCAAATTTGGAGACTTACTTTTTAAATAAAGCTTTTATTTTCTAAATTATCGCTGGTTCTTGAGGAAGGAGTTCAGAGAAGAAGAAGGAGATTTAATTCGGTTCTTTCTTTCCTCTTTTGCATATTATTGTTTTTATGTTTTTACAATATAAAATCATGCTTTGCTACTTTTTCTTCGTGAACTAAATTTTACTTGTCAGGGCATAGATGTAAGCTTTTCTATTGAAGATTATTAATGGTTGTCTGCATTTATTTGTTCTTATTCGTAGTATTGTTAAGTATATCTTTTTTTGTTAAAATTTAATAATTGGTGGCCACAATTATACAGATAGTTCGGTTGGAGACCGATAGGAGATAACCTAGTAACACATTTAGGGATAGGGATAACCTCCTATAGGTTGGGACCGATAGAAGAAGCATAAGGTATGCAATCTTAAGAAGAAAAATCATAGATTTTAATACTGCTTTAGCTAGTAAATTCATAAGATCGATAAATTGTGGGTTCTATTTTAAAGTTAGATTTAATGATATTCGTTAAAGATTATTAATTACAAAAAAATTTCGATTGTTAACAATACTTGAATAAAGTATCTAGCCCAAATAACTAAATAATCAGAGATAGAATAATCTAAATCGTAATGTCCTAGTACTTTTCTCATAATTAAAACACTTTTTTTTAATTAGATTAACTTACTTTTATAACTATATCAATAAGATCTAAAAATAGTTAATTGTGGTAATTAAATTACATTCTCTGTGGGTTCGACACTCTACATCATCACTTTATTACTTGTAACAATTAGTAGACTTGCCAAATCGCATGTCAGTAAGTGATATACTCTTTTGCAGTTGTAAGTGTGCTTTACGCATGTAAGTTTTACCGTATTTGGTTAGTAATGTGAAATTGTAAGTGGGAAAGTATATTGTATTTTACGGTATTTGGTTGGTAATGTATCAGTCGTAAGCGAAAAAGTTGGCCACAAAACTAATTGTTTGTTGATTTAAGCTTATTAAATATTAAAAATAGTAAAATAATAAAAAATAAATATCAAACAATATTAATATTAAAAATATTAAATACTAAAAGTACTAAAATATAATAATAAAAATAATAGATTACTAAATATTAATATTAAAAATATTAGATTACTAAAAAATAATACTTGATCCTGCATCACCCTCGGCATGCATTGGTTTTGATTTTTGTGCATGTGCACTTCTTGTGTTTCGTTTAAAATCTTATTAAACCAAAGGCGGAGGGTAGTTGCCCATCATTTATACTTGGAAAAAAAAAGAAAAAAAGAAAACAAGGGAGGGATCGACGAAGAAGTGGGGCAAAGCCTCGCTTGGGAGTCAAATCAAGCTCTTCTCTCGCTGCAGTGAGAGAGAGAGAGAGAGAGAGTCGGGGAAAGGGAAAAAAAAAAAAAAAAAAAAACTAAGGCACTTATCACATCAAAGTGGTAAAATCCCATGAACATTTTATTTGGCCATGCCTTGTCACCATCAAACATCACCGACACCTGATTCCAAGGCAAAGGAGGCGCTTCAGCCCAATACAGAAGTCTAAGCTGACAGATGACGACATGTGTCTTGCTTTTGAAGTCCGGAACATCGAGCTTTGTCGCCCTGAATTCAAACGATCCTCTAATTATCATCAGAGTTGTAGTTACTATTAGTTAATCCTGAGTTTTCTTTTCATTTGGAAGATAACTTATCATTATTTTCTTCACTTGTCGCAATTATCATTTTTGTACCCAAGTTTTAAAGTTTTCCTCGTCTCTCTCTTTTAATTTCTCCGGAGCATTAATGCGACCTGAATTTATATCACTATTCTTCATGTAAATACCATAATAATTTCTCTTGCTTGTTTAGTTCAGAATTATCAGTGGACAATTTCCATAGTAATAATTATAATATATACTCCTCTTTAGTTACACCTTTGACATATAACTATAGCTTATCATACTCATATACTAAGAAATTTTTCAAACTATATATGGAGAACCGCTCTCGCCATTCAATTTACGGAGAAAATAATTGATAATAATAATAATAACAACAAGTTTTTCTTTAACTTTAAGATTTTTCTTTACAATTTGTTCAAGATATTTCAACTTATGTACTTAATTTAGCGAGTATAAACTTCTTCAATCTAATTTTGCTCCATAACCTAAAAGTGAAGGGAGAGTTATACATGTGACTTGTGAGTACACTCTGGGTTATATAACTAATTGCTGCACTCCACCAATTCCTAAGCTATTTCGTGTTGACTTGCTTTCTATTTAAATCTAGGTTTGTAACTAGAGCTACCTTGCTAATTCTTATAATCAATCCGCAATCAATTCATCAAATTATTGGCTAATAATTGAAGCTCTTGCACATTGCTGATCGAGTCTTTCATCATGCTTGCTCGAGTTTATAACTAGTGTTGTTGAATCATAATCTCAGTCAATACTTAATTTTTGGGATTGTTTCAATTTTTCTCGTACCTGTACTTGTTGTTGGGTATTTCATATTGAAACACAACTCTAGGCTATAGGGTTTGTTTTCAGCCATCGATGATTCCTCTTTTATTTGTGAGTTCTATCATGTGTGAGAAAAGAATATTGAGATCTATGATCTCTTTTAATATTCTATAACCTTTCTCCCCTCTGAATTATTTTCTGCTTTCTCAGGATGTAGTACGTAACCCTCTGATCCTTGATGTACGAATCACAATATCAGTACTCGATACGACGTACAAAGTTGATTTGACCTTCCTGATAGTCAGATTGAGCCAATTTCAGTTTCAGATATTAATTTTCAATATTTCAGATTTTTCAGAATTTTCTGAAAATTTTCAAGATTAGTTTGGAAAATCTGCAAAGTCGGTGTTAACTGATACCAATAATCGGCTCTCAACTATTTTTAATTCACAAATAGAGTTGAATTTTGAGAATCTGTTTTCACATTGTATTTTAAAATCATATTTTCTATGTTAGGATATTTTTGGAGATTTTTTAAAATTTATCCAAAATCCAGCCAAACCGATGTCGCAAAGTATCGGCGATATGTTCTAAGATTTTTAACTTACAAATCGAACTTTATTTCATGAATCTAATTTTACATTACTCCTCAGCATAATATTTACTATTTTACAAAATTTTTGGGACCCATACGGAGCAAGTCAAATTTTACCGACTAAAATAATATTAATTAAATAATATTAAATATTTTTTAATTTCTTTTTTCTCCTTTCTTCTTCCCCAATTCTCCCCACCGCCTTTCCCCTCCTATATAAACTCCCTCCATCTCCCTCCCTCTCTCTATTTCACTCCTCTCTGTCTCTCTCTTTCTTACTCTCTCTCTCTCTCTCTCTCTCTCTCTCTCTCTCTCTTCCCTTTCTCTTCCTCACTTCTATCCCTCTCACTCTCTCTTACCCTCTCGTCACATCATCCACATCTCACTCTTTTCTCCCTCTTTCTTTCTTTTCCCGCGCCAGCTTGGTCGCCAGAGCTCTGGCCTTCACCGGAGCTGTGCGTGGCTGGTCCCACCGCGGCTAGAACCCGTGGATCCTCCCTTTTCCTCTTCCTCCTCTTCTTCTCCTTTTTCTTCTTTTTCCTATGTTGCACTCCTCTCTCTCTTCTCTCTCCCCCCTCTCTCTTCTCCCTCTCTCTCGCCCCTCTCTCTCTCACTGACCGCCGCCGACGGCTAGACCCGTCGCCGACAGGTCTCCCTCGCCGCCGGCCAGCGGAGCAGGCTGGCCACAGCTTGCAACAGCGAGCGTTGCTACCGCTGATGTTGTTTTGTTATATTGGGTTCGGGTGTAAACCGAACCCAATAGCCTCATTGGGTTAGGTTTTGGATATAAACCCAACCTGATAACAACCCAGTAACCCATCACTTATATTAATGGGTGTGGCTTAGCAGTCTAAACCCACTTCTAAATCCATAAGGTAATGTTCACACAAAAATCCCTGTTAAATAAATTTATTTCATTATAGATTATTTAAATTACATATTTAACCCGTTTATGTGGCTTCTAGTGTTCGGGCGATATCTGGAGCATCCGGAGTCCAATTTGGACGATCCTGAAACCGTTGCGATCATGAGAAAGAGAGCTACCTTCCCATAGCCATTCTATGATTGTTTTATTTACAAATTATATTTTATCAGGTTTAATAAAATTGACTGGTTGCTTTATTTAATAAATTCTGATTACAGATAAATCACGTTAAATGTTAATTAATAACTTCATTATCGAGAAGTCATATTTTGTAATAAGAATATGCATGATATGTTAGTAAAGATAAACAATAAAATAATACTTCCATCTGCTTCATGATTTAATATAAAATATCAGTGATAAACGATCAATTAAAGGAATTTCATTTTAATAAATATTGTAAGACTTATTTAAATGATTAGATATATCTATTCCACATATTTTTGTTACATCTATCACAACACTGGACACTATCACTTCATGAACATATATTATGGTTACGTAATACTACAACATGTACACTGATACACACGTACTCCATTATACCAGACATTGTTTCTATTACACTCTGACTGTTGCCGATCCACAGATACACTGGACACTGTATTGCCTGTAAATATCTGTTACACCAGATACTATTGTTTCATGCACATGTATCATCATTACACAGATACTGATACACATGATGATATTATTTCATGTTCATGACCACTGATACATGGATACTCGACACTATCATTCACGTGCCAATATTATCGTTATACGAACACTGTTGTACTTTGGAATCATTATTTCATGTACTGTAACACTGTTGCGCTACCACTGTTCTGACATGTATTAGTACCAACATTACACGGATACTCTAGGACACGGGACACAGTTATTGCACGTGGATACATGTTTTATTTAACACTATTTTTTGGATGTACTTGCGGATATATGACATGGATCCTGTATTACACCGATATTGTTATTATAATCATATCTCACTGTTGCATAGACTCACCTGTGTGTATATGTTGATTATCTTCGTATTCTCGTTACATTGAACACTGTTTATGTCATATGGATTATTGTTACATGAGTAGTCATGTATTCCCGTTACATGATTATTTCCCGTTACTGATATTGAAATTCCCGTTACTGGACATGTGAGCTGTTGATATACGATGTGTGGAACTAAGTACCACATGGATCCAAATAATGGAGGCCACCTCTAGAATCCCACATCTATTGTTTCCCGTTATCTTGTTTTATGCTATCAGCAGAGCTCATGTCATGTTATCATGTTACATGTACCATGCAGTGTACTTGTTCTTACTACGCTGTGTACTTTAAATATAATAAAGATTACTTGAGAATGGGGGAGACTTGATGGCTAAGTAGATCTTGTCGGGTGGATGTCTGGATCCATTGTTTGTCCCACTATAGGGGATAGGGTAGTGCTAGCTACCGTCTGTTATAGCTTACGAGCTCCCGTTTCCCGTTAGGTTATTAGCTTATTGAGCTCCTGTTTCCTGTTACTTGTTACAGCCTTAGCGGGTTGGCCCTGGTCTCAGCAGCCAGGGGTCTGATTAAGTCCCTGATCCTGGGTATGCACGGGGTACACCCACCTGACTAAAGCTCCTTGACCATTGGATTTTCAATTAATATAATAAAACAGTATAAACAATAGTGACATCGGGAATGCTTGTTATTTGGTCACTTTCTCATTCGGATCATGGTACCCGTATATATTAAAACAGTATAAACCTTTTCCGTCTCCGCAAAGACTTTGCTTGAAGATTTAGCCAGAGAAGATCTGGCTGCACCGGCTTTTCTGAATTCAGAGATAGACCCGAAGGTCTGTTCGCCGCATTGCGACACTTGATTCTCAGCAGAGGAGAATACAATCCCCAGCGGAGTCGCCATCTTGTTTTCCATTATGTTTGCAAAGGGGGAAAACTTACAAATAAAAGTTTGAGGAGCTAAATTACAAGTATTCTCAAAAGATTACAAGTAGATCTCCTCAGAGATTCTGGAAAAATGTACCGATAGGAGTCTGGTCAGCGCGCGACCACTTTGTCCCTTTGACGATGCGAGCGATGAGATTCCCTTCTCGCCTGGTTCCGGGAATCAGAGAATAGAGGATTAGTAGAACCCTCTTGCTACTTCTCAAAACCGCCTTCTGTGAGGAATTCCTTCTCGCCTGGTTCCGGAGATTCCTTGAAGAAAAGAGGTTGCTAGGGTATCGCCACCCTGAAAAGAGAAGTATTTCTCTTGAAAGGTCTCTGAATTAGAGAGCGCACGGTGCGTTATGAAGAAGTCTCTGCTTGTGGAGTCTTCTCTCTCCTGATGCGATCCTCTCTCCCTTGTGCCCCTGACGGGCTATTTATAGGGAGAGCAAGGGTATAATCGTCCCCTTGAAGATATGGAAACAGATTGAACCGAATCTGTTTGAATCTGGAAAGTAGCCTTGCTGAGAGGCTAGGATAGCTTCTGCGGAGGTAGAAAATGGCAAGTCGGTTGATCTTTCCGATTTGTTTTGATCCTTTCCATCTCGTTGGAGGATTTTCTCTGATTCTCTTACTTGTTTCAAGAGAGTCAAGAGATTGCGGCAATCACCTGCCATATTTGAATCCTGATTGGATTTGATTTGTTTGAATCCAATCTCATCAGGAGATTTGATTGGTCAAAGGTTGACCGTAGCAGGCTGATAGCGGAGCTGCCCGCTTTAAAGCTCATAGCGGAGCTAGAGGCAATCTTTGGCGAGGTCCGAAAAGAGGCTTTTCGGCGAAGCTGTCAGTTAGCTTCCTGGCGAAGTTGGATGATGCTAGCCTCTCAATCGAGGCTATCTCCTTGGGCTAATGTAATGCTAAATGCTAGCATCTTAGACCTGCTGAGGTCTATTTAGAAACAATCCGGGTTCACTGTTCTGCTTGCTGGATCAATGGAGTCCATGCCGCTTCCTTGTCCCTTGGAGGTGGGTGAAAACTGGTCTTCAGCTCGTCTTGTCCCTTGTCTTTTGTAAATGTCAACAAGTTTAGACATCGTTCGGACCAATGAGAATCTCGTCTTTTTTAAGTGTCAACAAGACCCCCTTCAAAGTTTTCGAGAGTCTGCAATAGCTCAGACTCCGAAACACTTTGAACTGCTGTGATGGTGGTGTGGAGTATGAACATCGCCATGATGGTTGAGTTCAGCTTCGCTTTCAATCCTGCTTTGGGATGAATTCGCCGAAGAATTGTATTGGTTCGCGAGTAGCTTCGCGTCGGGGTAGCTCCGCATCTGGGCTTCCAAGAAATAAGTTCGCTTTGGAACTCCTGTTGCCTTTTCAAAGCCAACTGCCGTGGGGCGGTTACGAGGAGGATCATTCCTTCTTTCGCACCAATCGAGGGAGATGTTCTCCGATTTGCACGTTTCCAAGGGAGGATATTCCCTTTCTTCAAGGCGCCATAAGTGCCTTTCATGAGGGAGACGTTTTCTCCCTTTGCACGGTTCCAAGGGAAAACCGTCCCTTCCATCAAGGCGCAATAAATGCCTTGAATGCGCCCGTGCTTCCACGCTTGGGGTGAGAGTGCTCAGGCCATGGGGCCTATAAATAGGACACTTGAGGTCCTCTGAAGAGAAATGTTTTGCCTTTTCTTCTCTTCTCTTGGTTGTGAGAGATACTCAGATCTCTGAATTAGTGGGAAAACCCACTCTGGTTGTCTAACGGCCAAGGACCAGTAAGTCTTGATCGTTCAACGACTTCACCGATTTTAGGGAATTTATCTCCCTTGGTTTAGCTTTGACAGCTGCTTTAGGGATTGGCTTCTCTTGCTCTTCATCTTGCACTCGGCTGATCTGCAGAGAAGAATTTCAGCACAGCTTTCTGTGAAGCTATCATCTTGATTTGATTAGAGAAAGATCACTGCATGTTAAGTCCGCTACACAGGCAGAACTTAGGACTTGGTCTCTTCAAAGGTTGAGCCAGTCTTGCCATATTGGTGAATGTTGAGACTGTTCCTCACAAGATCAGTCTGACTTTGCCATAGAGGTGAGGCTAGGACTTGGCGTTTGCTGAGCCAGTCCATTAGTTACTGCGCAGGCGGGGCTTATCCTCTGCTTTGACTGAAGTCGGATCACTTTGCCGCTGAAGAATCTGACTTAATGTTTTTGCAGCTCTTTCTGTGCTTGGCTGCTAAATTGCTCTAATTTGCCTTGCAGTGAGCTATGCTTGCCAGTCTGGTAACTTGATGGAAGAAACCATGAAATTTCCTTATGCTTCCCCGGTTGAAGCTTTACTTTTAAGCAGGAGGAACAATTCGGGGCAGCGGATGCGCGTCCCAGGGGCTGTTGGCAGCCTCTTATACGAGATGATTCGTTCTGAGGTGAGGCTGGTAGCCGCTTTGTCGGAGATGATCCGCTTCGGGGTAGTGGGCGTCACCTGTGAGATCACTGACATCATTGCCGACTTTCAACTTTGGTGGCCTTTGGGGGCGATCCACTTCAGGAAAGTGGGCATCGCGCCTGTTAGATCACTGGTACCACTGCCGATTCCCATTATACGTGATCTATCGTGTTGGCGGCGATAGGTTTTTATTGCCAGGCTTCAACAAAAAATGGCCTAGCAAGATCTGCCATTTTGTGGAGAAAAATGACCGTGTCCTTGTGGCGCCACTGACTACTGCCCTATACAGGAGGAAGGCCCTTCCTGTCCCGTTGACCTTGTTAGGCAAATTGGTGTGTTATATGAAACACAACTTTGATGTAATATCAAATGTACCCTTGCTTTTGAATCAATGAAAGTTCATCGTCTGATCATCTGACTTTTGCTTACTTTCACTGAGAGTTTGGCCATTGCTGGGCTAAACTGTGTGCGGAGCTAAGGACATAATCCTTCCTTCGAATGGTCTTCGCGAGACTGGTGTGTACCGTGAGCAGCACGCTTTTTAGAGGGCTAAGGTAGGCTTTTCATCGAAGCCCTTGAAGGATTGTGCGAAGTCCGCACTTTTGCACTAGTGCGAAGTTAACTCTTAGTAGAGTTGAACCGGCGCGTCTCGGGAAGGCGCTTCGGGCGCTGTTTCGAATTAATTCGAAACGGCGGCATGGGCCTTTTTTTGAGGCCTCGTTTCAGGCGCTGATTGGCCTATAAAAGCCCGATTGGGCTGAATATGGAAAGGTCTTCCTTTTTTCAGAGAACTTTCTATCTCTTCCTCTTCTTCTTCCCTTTCATTCAGAGATCTTCGAGGACTCTAGCAACTCTTCAATGGCGCCAAAAAGACGAGCGGGTAAGGAAGCGGTGACTCCTGCGGCGGAGGGCGTTCCTCCTCCGGTCATCGAGCGACCAGTCACCGGTAAGGAATTTTCCTGTCTGATTGGAGACCGAGGTCTCTTTTCCTTTGGAGCCAGTCATTTGGCTATTTAGGACAATCGAATGGGATCTATCCTCATTAGGGAACTCGTTTCCCTGAACTTTCCTATTTTCCTTGCACCAGGGAGTTAAGAACTGAACAGTTCTTCTTTTAGGCTTCCGTAGGAAGCCATTGCTTGGGCAGTCTCCATCCTGTTGAGGAATAGGATATGGGTCTGTTCCTTCAGTCGTGGCTACGAAGGACGACTGTTGAACATGATGTCCTTTTGATGACGTCAGCCCTTAGGGCTATGCCACTTCCTGCTTTAAGCGAAGTTGGCGCTTTGGATATTTTTTGCAAAGATGTAGTTTTATCCATGAAGCGAAGCTTTTTCGAAACTATCGCCTTGCAGGCTCTGCTTGCTGGGCGAGGCTATGTCTTAGTGAAATTTTATGCTTTTGCATCCACTTGATTGGTGAACTAATCATAGCTCACTTCTGTTTTTGCAGTACATCACGCCTCCGGCCTCCAGAACAGTCTGTTCGGTCTAGCCAGTCGAGCAGGCGGAAGCATCAGCTTGCAGTTCTATGGGCAGGCTTCGTTGTTCAGTGAGCCGAGCTCCCTTGTACGGGATACGCTCATCCAGGAGGGTCGTCCGCAGGCCATGCGGAGCATCTTGACTACGGCTCCACTTGAAGATATCGACCGTCAGGCTTACAGAAAGCCTGACTTCATGTTCGGGGATGCTGCTCCTGATCCAGATCGCCAGCTGCAGGCCGGTGAAGGCCAGTGGATCTTCTAGTTGGACGGCGAGAGATTCTATCTCCCGTCCTCTAAGCGGCATTTTGCTTTGTCTTCCTTCGCGAGCGCGACTCAGGCTCGGAAGATGGCGTGGGGCGTGAGTCTAAACGCCGAGTCTGTAAGTGTCGGGAGGTTGACATTCCAGTCCGGCTACTCGAGGGCGGGCCATCCTCGTAGCATAATGGGGCTATACCCTGGGAAGGTATCGCGAGACCTTCCAGTAGGAGAGAACCCAGCTGCGGCGCCGACCTTTGGCACTCAGTTCTGCGAAGTTGACGGGAATTACCCCGCCACCGATTTCAGGACTCCCGGTTGGGTCCACCCTCCTAGGTCGTGGTGGGCGGAGTTGACCAACTATATCTCACTCATTTTGAGGGGGATTTAGAGAGGTTAAACCTCCATGAGGCCGTCAGGGCGACCTGCTACGGCATTGAGATGAAGGTGGCGTGCTTCTACGCCATCCTTGAGTTGTATTGCCCGGCCTCGGGGACTTTCTTCACCCCAGTTGGTGAGTTGGGCATGGCCCTGCACGAGATGCGGGAGATCTCTGCTTTGCCCTTCGGGTCTCTTCCATACGAAGAGTACTTTCCCTGTGAGGCGGAGTTGGCTATTCTGGAGAAGCAGGAGCCTGCTCTGCTCGAGACATATCGGGAATTGATGTGCCACTTGCACATTTGCTCAGCATCCACACTGGTGGCAAAGGTAGCTCGAAGAGCTTGAAGAGCTGGGGGAACTACTTGTTCCCGTATATGACTAGTGCGCCTGAGGCAGCTCATTGCGGAGTTGCTGAAGAAGACATCTTGGCACGGATGGAGGTGCATGCTGAAAAGGACATCGTCGTGGCAGAAGATGATGGTCCTTTCGAGAAGGGTGATGTTCTTCGGAGCTTTCACCATCAGGCCCGTCGGCCTATGTCTCGCAAGGCGTTGCTGGCCGGCTTCTTAACCATCTGGTTAAAGAAATGTGTCGTGCCTTCTTCTTCGGGTGACGGTGTCGACTGGGTTGGTAGATTGCTCCGAGGTTGTCTCAAGGGTTGATGAAGCTGAGAATGATTTCATCGGTAATCTGGTCGACAGCTTCTATAACAGTTTGGAGCAGACTATCGGTCTAGTCTTGAAGGGCTCGCCTGTGCCATTCTCGAAGCTGAAGATGGTCCTCTCCCGTGGCATTGAGTGTATCCGGGATTTTGAGGGGTACCATCAAGCTGCTGCTCTAGAGCTCCTGGTAGATGATCTTGAGAAGGACGTGGAGGAATGGCGCCATTTCCATCGTTCCGACGCAGCGTTTTTGGCTGATGAACGGCTCACACGTCTTGTCGCCCAGAGGCGCGAGGCTCAGCTCGCCGCTCAAGAGGCTGCTGAGGCTATCTCCTCTGACTTGAGGTCCTTGGAGACAGAGGAAGCAGAGGTTGGGAGTGCAATTGACGCTTCCAACAGTGCTCTTCTTGATGCCGAAGATAAGGTTAAAAGGGCCGAAGAGATGATCCGGAAGGTAAATCTCCTCTTATCCAAAGCTACACAGATGCGTCATGAAGAGTCTGCGCGACTTAAGCAGCTCAGGGCTCGAAGTGAGGAACTGGCGGAGCAGAAGTCGTCACAGAGGGCGACTTTGGCGGAGGTCGAGGCTCGTCTGGCTCAGGCGGTGGACTTCGATGAGGCTGAGCTAAGATCACAGGCGCTGGCCCAGGCTGCTGATGACAGGAGAACGAGGCTAGCTTCGCTCGGGGATCGGATTCGATCTTACCATATACGCCTGTAGGCCATTGTATATGCTCCTCCATGTATCCCATCCTCTTGGAATTTAATAAAAATTCTTTCTTTTGACTTCTGCTGTTTGGATAATGAGACATGACTGTCTGTTGGTTCAGAGGTCGCAATGACATAACCAATTGAGATGTTGCCAGTCTCGAGGTTAGCCCTTTGCAGGGCTAAAAGGGGAGATACTTGCCTTTTGTAAATGTCAGCAAGCATCGAGATTGAGACTTAGCTGTCTGCTGGTTCAGAGGTCGCAATGACGTAACCAATTGAGACGCCACTAAGCTCAATGATAGATGAAACTTGGCTATCTGCCAGTTCAGAGGTCGCAATGACATAACTGGTTGAGAAGCCACCAAGCTCAAAATAGGTGATACTCGTCTTTTGTAAATGTCAACGAGTATCGAGACCTGTCTTTTGTAAATGTCAACAGGACTCGGGACTGAGACTTAGCTGTCTGTTAGTTCAGAGGTCGCGATGACGTAACCAATTGAGACGCCACTAAGCTCAATGGTAGATGAGACTTGGCTATCTGCCAGTTCAGAGGTCGCAATGACATAACTGGTTGAGAAGCCACCAAGCTTCAAAATAGGTGATACTTGTCTTTTGTAAATGTCAACAACTATCGAGACCTGTATTTTGTAAATGTCAACAGGACTTCGAGGTTGAGACTGTCTTTTGTAAATGTCAACAAGCTCAAAATAGGTGATACTTATCTTTTGTAAATGTCAATAAGTATCGAGACCTGTCTTTTGTAAATGTCAACAGGGCTCAAGATTGAGACTTAGCTGTCTGCTGGTTCAGAGGTCGCAATGACGTAACCAATTGAGACGCCACTAAGCTCAATGGTAGATGAGACTTGGCTATCTACCAGTTCAGAGGTCGCAATGACATAACTGGTTGAGAAGCCACCAAGCTTCAAAATAGGTGATACTTGTCTTTTATAAATGTCAACAAGTATCGAGACCTGTCTTTTGTAAATGTCAACAGGACTTCAAGGTTGAGACTTGTCTTTTGTAAATGTCAACAAGCTCAAAATAGGTGATACTTATCTTTTGTAAATGTCAATAAGTATCGAGACCTGTCTTTTGTAAATGTCAACAGGGCTCAAGATTGAGACTTAGCTGTCTGCTGGTTCAGGGGTCGCAATGACGTAACCAATTGAGACGCCACTAAGCTTCAAAATTGCAATGGAGTTTGGGAAAAGTCTCGTTTTCACGGGGAGAAACGAGGGAATCACTGTCATAGGTTTAATGTTAACGTAACAGGGAGATATATATGTGGTCCTACCATTCTATGGATGAGAATTGGTAGGTGATTTTGGTGGTCTCATTCTCACGGGGAGAAGCGAGGGGATTGCTGTCATAGGTTTAATGTTAACATAACAGCGGAATATATGTGGTCCTACCATTCTATGGATGAGAATTGGTAGGTGATTCTAGAGAGGGAATCAAATGGGAGCAGGTCCCTTAGGATTTTTAGCAAACCCCCAGCTATCAACGAGTTTGATGGAGCTTGGAGAAAGAGAGAGGCTCTCTTTGTGCGCATTCCGGATGCGCGGATCTCGATCAGAGGTGTAATGTTAACCTGATCGAGAGCAAGATCCTTGATTAAGGATAATACTTCTTTAAGAATTTGCCATTGATCGGCATCATGAGGAGGTCGCCATCTGCAGTTATAAGGCGGTATGCTCCGTTTGAATAGACTGTCTCTATCACAAACGGTCCTTCCCATTTAGGCTGAAATTTGCCTTTGGTCTTATGCGTCATGATCATCGGTCGTCTGACGGCTAAGACCAGGTCTCCTTTCTGGAAGACTCTCTGCTTGACCTTCTTATTGAAGGCTTTTGACATCCGAGCCTGATATAGCTCGATGTGTTGCTGAGCTTGTAGCCGCTTCTCGTCTAGGGCTTCGAGCTCTTGAAGACGCAGGCGATCATTGTCTTCTGATGTCATCTTAGTAGTCAAGGCTACCCGCAATGATGGCACCTGGATTTCCAATGGGATGACCGCTTCGCACCCATATACCAGGGAGAAAGGCGTATTGCCTGTCGGTGTCCGAACCGTAGTCCGGTAGGCCCAAAGGCATTCGCCGAGCTTTTCGTCCCAATCTCGCTTGTTCGAGGAGACAAACTTCTTGAGCAGCTTGATGATTGTCTTGTTGAATGCCTCTGCCAAGCCGTTGGCGGCAGGATTGTAGGCGGTTGAAGCCACATTCTGAATTCGGTATTTATCGCAGAACCGATAGAACCCTTGGCTTGCGAATTGGGGACCATTGTCATGGATGATCCGTTTGGGTACACCAAATCGATGGATGACATGGTGTTTGATGAAGCTAACCAGATTGGAGGTTTTAACTTCGGCCAACGGTGTGGCCTCTGCCCATTTTGAGAAGTAATCGGTTATTGTCAGGATAAACCGGTGACCTCTTGCCGAAGAGGGACTGATTGACCCTACGACATCGATTCCCCATGCTTCAAATGGCCATGAAGCAGCAGTAGGGTGGAGCAATTCCGAAGTTGGTGAATGAAGTCTGCATGGACTTGGCACGCTTTACACCTTCGTGCATATTGGGTGGCATCGGCCATCATGGTCGGCCAGTAGTACCCAAGTCTGTGCAGCCTGTCTTTAAGCTTTGGACCCGGCTGGTGAGCTCCGCAAATGCCGTCGTGCGCTTCTTGGAGCGCTTCCTGTGCCTCTGAATGAGAGAGACAACGGAGGAGGACACCGTCATATGAACGACGATAAAGTGTCTTTAAGGTTGGATCATAGTGGAAACGGAGCGACCTTCGTCTGATGGACGCCGCTTCTTTGGGATCGTCTGGAAGCAGACCGTGCAGAGCGTAGTCAATGAGAGGGAAGCGCCAATCCCTCGGCTCAAGACCCACGGAGATATTATGGACCTCTTGGATCCTTAGCATATGCTTGGAGCATACGAGATGCCGGGTTGCGACTGTGAGGTGATACTCGGTGTCGGCCGGTAAGGCTAGCGTTGTTGCTAATGCAGCGAGGGCATCCGCCTTGGTATTTTGAGATCGGGACACGTGCCCGATGTAGAAGCCTTCAAATAGGCTAGCCAATTCGATGGCTGTATGGTAATAAGGCACCAAATCCTCATGGCGGACTTCGTATTCGCCTTTAACCTGATTGATGATCAGTTTTGAATCGCCATAAGCTTCGAGGTAGCGTACCCCCATTCCCTGGGCGAGCTGGAGGCCGATGAGCAGAGCATTATATTCCGCTACATTATTAGAGCATGATTCTGTCAAGGAGAATGCTCTGGGAAGGATATGATCCTGTGGGGAGATGAACACAACCCCCACTCCGGCAATAATCTTCCCTTTGGGGCCCATCCGCGATGCTCCATCGAAGAACATCTGCCACACTTCCTCTGCTGAGGTTGCATTAGACTCGAAGACTTCATCAGGGATGTCTTCGTGAAGTTTTGAATGTTCTGGAACTGGATGAGCAGCTAAGAACTCTGCAAGGGCCTGGCCTTTAACTGCCTTCTGAGGAGTAAAGGTCATGTCGTATTGAGACAACAGAAGTGCCCATTTAGCCAACCTTGAATTCAGCGACCCTGGCTTCGTCATGAGAAGACGTAAAGGGTTCACCCTGGAGATGACATGTATGGTTTGGCCAACCAAATAATGTCGTGTCTTCTGGACAGCGAAGACGAGAGCTAAACACTCTTTCTCAATAGGATTGTAGCGAGATTCCGCTCCTATGAGAGTCCTGCTCAGATAATAAATGGCCTGCTCATGGCCATTGTCGTTCTTCTGAGCGAGGAGGGCACCGAGGGAATAGTCCAGAGCTTTTACATAAAGCAAGAATGGTTTCCCTGATGTAGGGGCCACTAAGACCGGAGGTTTTGTGAGATACCTCTTAATGTCTTCATAGGCTTCTGACAAGCTTGGTCCCATATGAAGGCAGTACCCTTTTTCATGAGACGGGTAAAGGGCCAGCGACGGCCCGAAAGATTTGCTATGAATCTTCTGATGTAGGCTAATCTGCCTTGCAAGCCTCGGAGCTCTTTGAGATTCCTTGGTGGATGCATGTCCTGGATGGCTTTGACTTTGTCTGGGTCCAGATGGATCCCTTTTGATGTGACAATGAACCCAAGGAATTTGCCGCTGGATACTCCTAAGAAGGATTTTGTCGGGTTCATTTTCAGCTGATGAGCCCGCATTATGTCGAACATCGTTCTCAGATCGCGAAGATGTTCATTTTTGCTGCGGCTTTTGACGGCAATGTCATCAACATAGCATTCCACCGTCTTTCGGAGATGGTCGCGGAAGATCATGCTCATCGCCCGCTGGTAGGTTGCTCCGGCGTTCTTCAGTCCGAAGGGCATCACAGTGTAGCAGTATACCCCCAATGGCGTTCGGAAAGAAGTATGCTTCTCGTCATCAGGATACATCTTGATCTGGTTGTACCCTGAGAAGCATATCTTCCGCCGTGAAGGTGATAGCAGGCACCTTTGATTGTGCGTGATGGCACTCTGAGCAGGAAGGCCGGATCTCATCACCAGGAACCTCAGGCATGTATGTCAGAAAGGACTCTGAGTTGGCTAACGCATCTCTGAGTGCTTCTCTTGTCTCTTTAGAGAGACGAAGGAGCTCGTGTATTGTGATACGAGCCGGGATATTGGCTAAGTGAGCCAATATATCAAAGCGGAAGGGCGTGGCTACCCTTGGACTGACGGTTTCTTCAACGCATGGTCGAACCGCACTTCCTTAGGCTTCTCGCTTCCCTTGGCTGGAATTGGAGTGGATGCCGGCATTGGTACTGACGTCGTTTGCTGTTGTATCTCGTCAGTAGACTTGTCATACTGCCTTAAGTATGATTTTTCAGACCGGGTGCCCGTCTGTTGAGGCGCATCTGCCTGCGCTGTGCAAGCATGCTTTTCTCCTTCTGAATCACTGAGGGAAGCCGAAGTAAGATTACCATCATCTGGCAAGACAGAGATGACATTGCAGGACTTGCCCTTTTGCTGGAGGTCCTTCGACGTCCGCTGTATGTCTTGGACGAGGTCAGGGTGTATCCACATAACTTCCCCCGTCTCTAATGTCAAAGGGACGAGACCCTTGTTGTATTGAGTCATGGCTGGAGGATGCTTGACTTTCCAACCGCGGTGCCGAGGCTGAATAGGTCCCGTCGGGAACTGTGACCTTCTGGGCAGTGCCGAACTCAAGAGTCACCATATTGGCAGTGACTTTCTTCTGTTTCGTTTTTAATGTGAGGACGCCGACATCTATTAGGGCTTGTATCCTGTCTTTGAGGACATAGCACTTGTCAGTAGGATGATGGACCATCCTATGATAAAGACAGTATTTGGGGTCATTTGTGCGCCCTATCTCATTAGGACGCCGAGCATCCAGTAGCTTCATCTTATTTCCTGTGGGAGCAGATGGAATATCGTGACCACCTGATCATCTCTGAAGGAATACTGTTTTGGAGGGAATTTAGGCTCCTGGCTGTTGACGCCGCTCTTCTTGGCCTTTGACTGCATGTCCCCGGTCAGCTCGACGGACATAATCTCCTTCCCTTTAGCTTGAGAAGACTGCGGGAGATCGCTACGCCCTTTGTTGTTCGCGCCCATTTGCTTCTAGGGGCGGATGGCTCAAACTTCTTAGCCGATTTCTCGGCTATCTCAGCTTGTTCGACCAATTCCTTCCAAGTATGGGCTTTGACAGCCCCCATGCGGACTTCTACTTGATCCAAGAAGTTGTGTCTGCATGTCTGTAAGAGCATGGGTAATGGCATCCCTGCTGGCACATCAGAGATAAATTTCTGAACCGCTCAATGTATTCACGGACAGATTCGCCTTTCCTCTGCACAGTGGAGAGGAGTTTGTCCATGGTCACTTCGGTGTCATCCTCATAGAAGCGAGAGAGGAACCGAGTTTCTAGGTCAATCCAGGAATTGACAGAGCCTGGAGGGAGGCTTCGGAACCAGTCGAACGCCACTCCCTTTAAGGTGCCAATGAACAGCCTAGTCATGATGGCATCATTGCTTATAACATTACCAGTCTGAGACCGGAAATAGTAGATGTGCTGATTGGGCGAGCTCTTACCATCATACGTATGCAACGTTGGTGGTTTGAACTTGGCGGATATGGCACCGAATCCCACTCCAGTGGGTAAGGACGAATGCCCCTACTTTCTTTAATTCATCCCTCTGAGCCAGGGATGAAATTTGAGCTTGAAGGCCTTTAAGGACTTCGGCATCCAGGGAAGAGCCTCCCTTAGATCTCTCCGTCTTGGGCGGATCATTGCTGAGATGTCCCTCCTCGTCATGATTACTCCCGGTATCATCATTCCGGTTGCTGAGGAGCTGAGCGAGCATCTGTTGAATATTGTCCAGGGCCTCTTGCTGAGTTCTAGAGGTCTGCTCCTGGGCTTCCAAACGCCGACGAAGATCGTCATTGGCGTTATCGGCCATATTAACCGATGCTTTGTCCGTTCGCACAGAACTGACCGTTGCTGAAGAGGCATACCCGCTGTCTTCATCTTCTTCATCAGATGATTGGGGCGACCGCCTGAGTTGTGGCACGGTTGGGACCGTCGAGGAGGAAGGCTGCTCATAATTACAGGGTATCGCTACCCTGGATCTGGTGTTTCGGAAAACACCTTCTTCTTGCACCAAGACTTCACCCAAGCCCGGGCTATAATCTGGATCTGGGGAGCCGAAAGGGGTATCATCAGATGTATGACCCTCCTGTGTCGCTCTCGTCCTCTTCCGGTCATGTTGACGGACGCGAAGGCTGGGCCTCGCGAAGCACTCCTTTCATGATGCTTCTTTGTGGCATGTGTGGACAACCGGTTAAACGCCGATTGACTGTGCGGAGATGCAGCCTTGATTGGATATTGCCGACAACGGGCTGAATGGATTGTCACAAGTCGGCATCCTCTTTGACAACAAGGGGAGGTGGTTTGGAGAGACTCCAATTCCCGCTTGTTTGCCAAGAATTGTCGCAGGTTAGGTTCAACAGAGCCTGAACAACCCCGTGGAGAGGCCTTTCTGGAGCGTACAAGGGATAATGCTCCGTTCCTCTTATCCCTGCAGAAGGGATTAGTACTGAATAGTACTTTGGCGCTAGCTTCACTGATGGGTGCGAGCTTAGTGCCTGATGAATTGGGGAGCGGAGCACGCTGTGGTGCCTTGCCCGCTATTCTGCTGCGAAGGGGATCAACCTCAGATAACACTGCGGTCTTAGCCTTGCGGCCGCGAACCAGTGAATTCGTTGCGGTACAATAGCTTCGCTTGTGAAAGCGAAGCTGACAAAAGGCTTTGCTGCCCTTGATTCAGGTGACGGTATGATTGCCGTCGTGACTTCATGGCTGGCAGCATCGTCAGGGCAGATGGGCATCTTACCTTTTCTTCGCGGAGAGGCGCAGTCTCGCGCATCGACTACTCCGAAGCTTTGGTTGAAGACTCCTGTTTAGGCTTCCATATCAGCCTTGACAGGGGACGCCTAGGTTCGCAAGGAACCTGAATAGCCACAAGCGGGGCTGTGGGGTGCTGGCAAGATCCTGCCTCTGGTTTCTGATTTGAAACCTTGGCCATGAAGACCTTCCTGTGCTTCCGTGCTCGAAGTGTCAGGCCACCCCCAGAGAGGACTTCTTCAAATCTTCCTTGATCGATCTGGATAACCAGGTTCTCAAAAGTGCAGGATCTGGGCTGCGGGCATGTTTCCTTGTTGCGCCAGAGAACTGCGGCAGGTTTGCAGAGAACCTTTTCCGTCTCCACAGAGACTTTGCTTGAAGATTTAGCCAGAGAAGATCTGGCTGCACTGGCTTTTCTGAATTCAGAGATAGACCCGAAGGTCTGTTCGCCGCATTGCGACACTTGATTCTCAGCAGAGGAGAATACAATTCCCAGCGGAGTCGCCATCTTGTTTTCCATTATGTTTGCAAAGGGGGAAAACTTACAAATAAAAGTTTGAGGAGCTAAATTACAAGTATTCTCAAAAGATTACAAGTAGATCTCCTCAGAGATTCTGGGAAAATGTGCCGATAGGAGTCTGGTCAGCGCGCGACCACTTTGTCCCTTTGACGATGCGAGCGATGAGATTCCCTTCTCGCCTGGTTTCGGGAATCAGAGAATAGAGGATTAGTAGAACCCTCTTGCTACTTCTCAAAACCGCCTTCTGTGAGGAATTCCTTCTCGCCTGGTTCCGGAGATTCCTTGAAGAAAAGAGGTTGCTAGGGTATCGCCACCCTGAAAAGAGAAGTATTTCTCTTGAAAGGTCTCTGAATTAGAGAGCGCACGGTGCGTTATGAAGAAGTCTCTGCTTGTGGAGTCTTCTCTCTCCTGATGCGATCCTCTCTCCCTTGTGCCCCTGACGGGCTATTTATAGGGAGAGTAAGGGTATAATCGTCCCCTTGAAGATATGGAAACAGATTGAACCGAATCTGTTTGAATCTGGAAAGTAGCCTTGCTGAGAGGCTAGGATAGCTTCTGCGGAGCTAGAAAATGGCAAGTGGTTGATCTTTCCGATTTGTTTTTGATCCTTTCCATCTCGTTGGAGGATTTTCTCTGATTCTCTTACTTGTTTCAAGAGAGTCAAGAGATTGCGCAATCACCTGCCATATTTGAATCCTGATTGGATTTGATTTGTTTGAATCCAATCTCATCAGGAGATTTGATTGGTCAAAGGTTGACCGTAGCAGGCTGATAGCGGAGCTGCCCGCTTTAAAGCTCATAGCGGAGCTAGAGGCAATCTTTGGCGAGGTCCGAAAAGAGGCTTTTCGGCGAAGCTGTCAGTTAGCTTCCTGGCGAAGTTGGATGATGCTAGCCTCTCAATCGAGGCTATCTCCTTGGGCTAATGTAATGTTAAATGCTAGCATCTTAGACCTGCTGAGGTCTGTTTAGAAACAATCCGGGTTCACTGTTCTGCTTGCTGGATCAATGGAGTCCAAGCCGCTTCCTTGTCCCTTGGAGGTGGGTGAAAAATGGTCTTCAGCTCGTCTTGTCCTTGTCTTTTGTAAATGTCAACAAGTTTAGACATCGTTCGGACCAATGAGAATCTCGTCTTTTTTAAGTGTCAACAATACACATGACACTATTATTTCATGTTCATGACCACTGATACATGGATACTCGACACTGTCATTTCACGTGCCAGTATCATCATTCCACGAATACTCTTGTACTCTGGACACTATCATTATTTCATACAATGTAACACTGTTGTGCTATCACTGTTCTGACACGTATTAGTACCAATATTACATGGTACTCCAGGACACGGGACACAATTATTGCACGTGGATACACGTTTTACTGAACATTGTTATTTCATGTACTTGCGAACATATGACACGGATCCTGTATTATACCGATATTGTTATTATAATCATATCTCACTGTTGCATAGACTCACCTATGTGTATGTGTTGATTTTCTTCGTATTCCGTTACATTGAATACCGTTTATGTCACATGGATTATTGTTACATGAGCAGTCATGTATTCCGTTACATGATTATTTTCCATTACTGATATTGATATTCCGTTACTGGACATGTGAGCTGTTGATATGCAATGTGTGCAACTAAGTGCCACGTGGATCCAAGTCATGGGGGCCACCTCTAGAATCCCACATTTATTATTTCCCGTTTCCCATTATCTTATTTTATACTATCAACAGAGCTCATGTCATGTTACATGTTATATGTACCATGCACTGTACTTATTCTTACTACGTTGTGTACTTTAAATACAATAAAGAACTTGAGGATGAGGAAAACTTGACTGTTGACTAGATCTTGTAAGGTGGATGTCTGGATCCATTGTTTGTCCCTGTAGAGGACAGGGTAGTGCTGACTACCATCTGTTATAGTTCATGAGCTCCCGTTTCCATTATATTTTAGCTCATTGAGCTTCCATTTCCCATTACTTGTTACAGCCTTAGCGGGTTGCCCTGGTCTTAGCAGTTACGGGTGTGTTTGAGACCGTGATCCCAGATTTGCGCGGGGTACGCCGACCTGACTAGAGCTCCTTGACCATTGAGTTTCCAATTAACATAATAAAATAGTATATAAACAATAGTGACATCAAGAACGCTTGTTATTTGGTCACTTTCTCGTTCAGATCATGATACTTGTATGCCATGTTCGGATGGGTTCGGCCGGAGTGCGAGCTCCAGTACGAACTGCCAGTGGTATGGGACACTGGAAGAGATTGATTAAAATACCAGAGGGTATAGATTGTTATTATTGTATAAATAACATGATTTGTTAGATACATGTATGTTACTGTTCCATTTTACTTGTTATTATTTCTGTTATTCCATCCATTATCATGCCTCCGGTATACCTTGTTACACTTCATGATACTTGTTACACTTCATGTAGTAATACCCTATTCACGTATACTCTGTATTCCATGTATTCTATTTCATGTTTACCTTGCAGATATTATTACTGTATAATCATAACACAGTTGTGTGGTTATTCTGCATACTTCCTATTTATATATCCATATTCATCACGACACCATTATGTTATAGCTATTCTTAGATTAAATAAGACATATAAAGTAATTAAAATTGTTACATGTTACATATGCACACTGATGTGATTAGGAACATTTAATATTGTATCATATCATACATATATTGAGAATTATATATATACGGTATCTCTATTGACTGTTGTAACATAATTCACAAAGTGAATTACCTTATTTTTGTAGCACAGTCCGAACATATAAACTAATAGTAATAATATAGAATTGGATATTATTGTGATAATGACACTGTTCTAACATGCTAGTTATTGATGATATTAAAATATGACACTTGTATATTTCTCCCGATTGTTACTCTTTTATATTGTATCACTAGTAATTAAACATTTATTAAATATTATTATCGTGATAATGTTATTATTATATATATTATTGTTTCCTTCATTTTATCACTTACTAGGTCGCTTTCTGATGACCTGGGTTTGCTGCCTAGGTTAGTGATCTGAGATATCGCTGTACCAGATATTTTCTGAGATTATGCTGAGACCGTCACCCTTTCCAATTCATAGGTATTTTTGCGATTTGTTTCTGTTATCTTATTTATCCCTGTTTTCATATCTGTTATGATCACTGACACTTTTTGCAGGTATTCTTGTACTTATTTATACTGGACTTATTGTGTATCTTATATATATTTCTTGTACTAAGGCTTAGCGTATATATGTGAGAGTATTTCTGCTCTGCGCATATACGTCATCATAGCGTCTCTGTATCCGTGGGATCGGGGCGTTACGTAATACTTGCTCCAAATATTGTAAATTTTGTGCGTTTATATTTGTTCTTGATTTTGATTTCTTCTTTTTTCCTAATAATTAGGTAAAATTATTTCATGCCAAAATTTCCAAAATGGTTCATTAGACCCACATGAAATTTCAAAATTATGGAAGAGATTAAAAATTGTACAGACATCCTTTTAGCCCTAAAAGTATGACTGAGTATTAATATAGGGTACTTGATGTAGGAGATCAACCAAAGCAAGCAAGAAGAGATCAAGGTTCCACAACAGGCTGGACACAGTTCTCAGTTGACCACCCGTAATCGAGAAGGTAATTAAAAGTCATCGGTTGACTGACCAAAAAACAAAGAAGCGACAATTATTGTCGGTCGACCGCCCGATCGACCGACTAAAAAATTAATACTGAGTCTCTTAGCTGGCAATACACACTATTGACTACCGGTTGATCGCCTGGTCGACCATCAGTTGCGTATCAGTAGATTTCAGAATTTGTTTAGGATTTAGTTTTTGGATTCGATTTGAACTCCAAACTGTTTTGTTTTTCTTTATTTTCTTTAGGAATCCTAAATAGGTTAGTACTCTAGTTTTGCGCTATTTAGTGCTATTGTATTTTTGCAATTTTATTCATTGAATTTTAATTTAACAAACTCTGAGTTTTCTTCTTTGCTCGTGGATTCGAGTTGTTGTTCTTTTACTCGTGGATTTGAGTGTTATCCCCTACTTGAAAGCATTCTTCAGAGTTCGTTGGCGCTAGAACGAGATCAAACGGGCATCTTTGCTTCTTTGTATGCGTCAAGTGGTATCAGAACTACGACTACTTTTCGACAATGGCAGGAGATGACGATATTTTGTAACGCTTTTTTTACAAAAATGAGCACTGTTGAAGGAGACATCTACACTATAAAATTTATCTTCTTATGGTCTAAGAGATTATGAATTGTCTCTCAAGATTGATGCCCGAAGTTTAGCCGATGGCACATACCAAAGCGAACATGATATTCAATCAACTCAACCTCCAGTACAACAACCACCACAACAACAACCTCCACTCCAACAACCACCACCACAGCAACCACCACTACATCAATGACCGCCACAACAACCACCACCACCACCAAGACATCCTTTATAGAATTTTCAATTTGAAGATCTTTTCGATGAGAAAGAATTGAATAATCCCTTCTATCAAGAAGATGGTTTAGAACATGAAGCTTATGATGGAGAAATGACTTACGGACGAGGCCATAGATGGATGGCCAATTCTAATCCTAACATGGGAGGGCGATTTTCTTTTTTAATCATGATAGGAGAAGAGATTTCTCAAGTCATAATGAATATTGGATGAAAATCGAGATTTCTATCTTAGTGGGAACTTTGGTATCAAATCCTTCTTAGACTGGCTCTATGAAATATAAAAGTTCTTTGACATGGCTTATATCCCTGAGGAGAATCATGTCAAGTTCGTGGCATATAAACTCAAGAGAGGAGAAGCCGCATGGTGAGACCAATTATAAATCACAAGGAGACGCCATAACAAGCCACCCGTGATGACATGGAGACGCATGAAGAAACTCTTACAAGGTAATTCCTTCCACCCAATTATCAACAAATCATTTACAATCAATTTGAATACTATAAATAAGGTACAAGGACTATTATAGCGTACACTAAGGAGTTCTTTCACCTCTCATCACGATGCAATCTATCCATAACGGACAATAAGAGGCAAAGTACATCAGCATTTAAAGTGCCCCCATCCAAGAAAGCGTTATTCTATATGATGTGTTCTCCATTGATGAAGCCCACAATAAGGCCATGAAGATTAAGAGGTTGAAAACAGAGCTTTACCTTTCAGGAGTTAATTGGTCATCAATAATGCATATTTTTAATCACATTTTCTTACTTATTTTTTTATAAAATATTAATATTTAATTCATTTATTGTTTAGTAATGTGCATGCATCCATAATCTAAGAGAAAGCCCAAAAGCCCATAATTATTATGAAAATAAAAATTAATTAGGAAGATAAAAAACATCTTTTCTCTCTTATTTAAATTTAGCTTTTAAATTAATTTAATTTAAAATCTAGAGGAGGAGAAGGAAGAACAAGATGAATCCTCATCCTAATTAAAGATAGAGGTGAACTCCTATTCAAATTTCAGTTGCTTGTACCACAAGTTGAAGATAAAGGAAAAAAATTTGAATTTAACCCAGATTTAGAGATAACTTGATCTTCAAGATCAAAATATTTCAAAATTCGGGGATCAAATAAAGATTCTGAAGATTGAACTCACATATAAACAAATAAGAAGAAGTCACGAGCCAAAGCGCGCGACCAAACTCCCTAAAATTATCGCGCGGCCCTCCTTTTTTACAGCAAAAACACGACAATTTTGATGTCGTGTGCGTCGAATTTTGGTGGAGGTGTTTGTGTCGGACTCTATTTCTCAAATCTCCTATAAATATCCCTGGAGAGTAACTGAGCAGAGGCATCTCAGAGATTGAGTATAAGATTTTTGTTAGCTATTTTATTTTCTGAATTTCTTTGTATTATTTTGCTTTCTATTTGGAGAAGAAGATTTTTGAAGAAGAAGAAGAACTTGTAATTGGCCAGTGACATCTATTAATAAAAGTTCATTATTCTTTTCATCTCTCTTAATTTTCAATTTAGTTGTTTTATTGCTTTAATTTTTTATTTGTTTTTGTTATTTTCTTTTTATGCAACTTTTCTTCTTCATAATAAATCCTGAAAATAATAAAAATATGAATAACTAAATTAACTTATAGTTTGCTAATCTCTCAATCAATTAAGTTTAGTCTAAAAGATGAACTGATTGAAATTTATGCTTATTAGAAACCCTAGGATTAAATTGATAATTCTTGAAGATGAATAATTAATAAAGTTGAATTAAATAATGGTTCACTTTTTAATGGTTATTCTTAATTCATATTGAGAAGCTTTGATAACATCATATTAGGTTTAAAAAACTTTTCTTATGCTATGCTTAAAAACTAGGATGAACTAAAATTTAATTTTAATTAATGTACTCTAATTAGGGTTTGCAATATTTTTACTCATCTTACTCGATTAAAACCCTTGGGTAGATTTTTATGAATTCAATATGATATTCTTTCCTCTTAGACTGACACTTAGTTATGGTAGATAATTAGTAGTTTATAATCTCCTTTACTTAATTAAATTCTTTTTCTTACGATCAATATTCTTTTTCCAAGTTATTTGTTAGAGAATTCGTTCCGAAGCTTCCAAAGCATCCTTCCATGTGGAGCGACACGTCTAGCCCTTGCTACGTAAATAAATTGAGAAGAGATTAAGAACTTTCTAACTTTAATTTTTTCTTTATTTCAATTCAATTTCTCTTCTTCAATCAAAATTTTGGCTCCGTTGTCTGGGAGGGAACAATATGATATTCTCTAAAACTAATTATTTTTCTCTTTTTTTGTTTCTTTTTGTAGGACCCGATAACAGGAAAATTCACTACAGCTTAGAGCAACTCTGTGCCTCTCCCTAGAAGACAGAGCCAGAGGAAACGTAAAGAAGCCGCTTTTCTACAGCTATTACCGCGTTTTCGTAGCAAAAGTAGCTTCATATTGCTTTAATTTTTGCAGGCCTATTGCAAATTGCAACTACTATTTTTCTCTGTGATTTCCCTGCATACTGCTAATTAATTATTAGTAACTATTAGTTGATTATCATAAAAAAAATTAGATTCTCATCATAGGCACGTGTCTATTTAATTTTTTTAATTTTTGTTGAAGAATGCTAGCGACAAGGTACGTCCACATTCCATATAGATTAGGAAGCACCCTTGGCTGATTTACTGCTTTTGAGTGAATTCTTTTCAATTTGTTTGTACATGTGCACTAATACATCTTAAGGGAAAAAACCCATAAATAATATAAGGTGGGGACGTCATTACCCTTCCTTGGTGTCACGCCCCGCTTCTCAAAATACGCTGAAGAGGAGATGCGATGAGAGTTGGTAACGCATATACGCAAGGAACATACCTCACGTATACGCGCTAAGCCTTAAGTAACCCAAAACGAGTTATAAATCTAAACTATAACGAATCATGATTACTGCAATATCACATATAAGCATTCACACATGATATCATACAAAAAGAACTGGAACAAAGATTGATCCGATATATATCGAAAATCAGGAAATAACAAAAAGACAAACTGTTAATATTTGAACTCATAGAAAATGGAGTAAACAAACTCCAAATCAGGTAATTTTTTATTTGTACATATCTTAAAACATAATGATAACGTACAGTCGGATGTTGAAAATTCAATCGAAAATTTTTTTGAGTGCGACATAGGACGAAGTTGCCTCCTGTGTCAGCTGATTCTCATTTTTTTCATATATATATATATATGTATGTATATATATGTATATATGTGTGTATATATGTGTGTGTATATATATGTATATATACATATATGTGTGTGTGCGCGCGCCGCGCGCGTGTATGTGTGTGTAGGGTAGCGCTATGTGTAACTAATTTAGTTACCCAAACCCTTTATCACCACACAAATTTTTACAAGATGAGATACAACAAAAATTAGGGTATGCGGTCCCCACAAAGTATTAATAACCAATTTAAAAACTATTTTTATATGGTGGAGACCTCTATATATAATTAAGTTAGTTACACATGGGGTGTGTTCTAACCTTACCCACATACACACACACACACACATCACTCACTCTCATATGTATATATACATGTGTGTGTGTGTGCGCTCGCGCGTGCGTGTGCGTCTGTGTTTACATATGTGTGTGGTGTGTGTGTATGTTATGTATGTATACATATATATGTATATGTATACATATACATATACATACATATAATATCTGTACACACACACACACATATATGTTGGCCCAGAGGCCTTCCACTCTAGCTTTGATGATGATTAACTCATGTAGTTATGTTTACTAATAATCTTGTGATGTTTAGTTTCAGATACTTAACCAAAATATTAGTAGTTGATTAGCTTCAACAAAAATGTTTTGGAGCTTTCACATGGTGATTCAAGTGCCCGAGCGTCAAAGTTCATATCTAGTACTTGTTGGAGTCAAGCTCGGTGGATCATGTTTGGATCGAGTCGACTTGGAGACAGAGCTCTACAAGAAGACTTCGGTACATAGTTTAATTTATATTTTAGATCCATTTGTTAAAATTAGATAGTGTGATATGCTCAAGTTCACAACACACACACTTGTCTTTAAGTTTCATGTTTTGATTTTCGATTTTTAGTTTAACCGATCTTGGTTTTCATGAATAGATAGAATCAACAAGTTTACATGGTTTAATGTATATTAGATTTGTTCTATATACATCTATACTTCAACTATTTAAACAAACTTAGTTTGATAGTCTATTTCATGAGTTTGGAGTTTTGGTATTTTAACAAAACTTATTTTGGTTTTTAAAGTCAAAAACATTGAATATATATATATATATATATATATATATATATATATATATATATATATTATAATATATTAATATATATATTATAATATATATATATATATTTCATGTATATTGAATTCTATCTATATACTATATCCTTCAAGTTGTTTCAAATATCATGTTTTTGTATTTGGATGAGTTTGGACAAAACGAATTTTCAATTCAAAATTTAAGTTTTGAAAAATACGGATTTTGGTTTTCGGCAAAATTTTCATAACACAAAAATGGTTCAAATAGTTTAAAATATGTGTTGAATTTTTTCACACATGTTTGTTTATCAAAATATTATACTGAAACTATTTTTGTGGATTTTTAAAGAATTTATGAGATTTAATAGGATAATAAAAACCCTAGTTTTCTAATCCCAAATTGTGTCTGCCAGGCCCTGGCGGTCGACCGACCGATCGACAGGACCAGGATCGGTCAATTGGCACGGTCGACCGGACGTGCACACAAACGTGCACAAGGCCATATCAGTGGGCCGGTCGACTGACTGAAGGCAACCCACTCTCGGGTTGCCCCGGTTGACCGGGCGGTCGACCGGCCAGAGAGTCGTTGCTCTCTGGTTAAGAGCCGTTGCTCTCTGGTTCAGAGCACGGTCGACTGGGCGGTCGACCGGAAGGCTCAACGGTCAAAATTTTGACCGTTGGCCGGTCGACCGGAAGGCCATTATTGGCCTTGTCAGCTGCCAACGGGCAGATTCCAAGTGGGACTATTTATACCCCATTTGAAGTGGGTTTTGGTTAAGATTTCAAAGAGCAAAATTTCTCCTATTCTCTAGTGTTTTAAAAGTAAGTTTTCAAAAGAGTTTATGGTTTTAAAGATCATTCTTTATTTGTTTTCAAGAGTTGAAAAAATCAAAGAAAAATATAGATATGGATATTTGCCTTGTTCTTCATTTCTATCAAATACTAAGTTGTTTTCTCAAGTATTTTTCCTTGTGATTTGTTTTCCAACATCTTGATTTCTCACACTTGAGCCATATCTTACTATCCTATCTATTAGGATCTTTTATTTGTGGGAAAATTAGTTTGTGGTTGTGGTAACCACCAAGTTGTAAACTTCCTTCTTTGTGATATCCCTCTAGTGAGAGGTGATTAATTTGGTATTCCTCTATTGTGAGGTGATTGTTGAAGTTGTGGTTGGCTCCTCTAGTGAGAGGTTGAGATTTTGTTTAGCTCCCTCTAGTGAGAGGTGGAGTTGGTGTAGGAATCCCTCAAGTGTGAGGTGATTGTTTTGTATTGGCTAAGTGCCTACCCCTCTTGTGTGAGGTGGTATTTGTGTTGGTTGTGCATTGCCTCTAGTGAGAGGTTATATTTGGTTGAGAGAGGAGTTGTGTACTCCCGGTTGTATTTGCATTAAATCCTCAGTGGAGGTTCCCTGTGTGGGAGTCCTGTGTGGACAAGTTAGTGGAAATCCTTCTGTGTGAAGGCGGGGACGTAGAGCTGTGTGATCGAACTTTGAAACATATCCGTGTGTTAGCGATTGATCCATTGACTCTAACTCTCTCTTTATTATTATGCCTTGCATCATTCATATTGTCATATATCTATTATATGCTTGGTTTGTTTGTGTGTGCCTCACTTGTGCTTAACTACGAGAGCTTCATTATAGCGCCTCAACTCTTATTCAGAGGAATCAAGAGGAGTTAGTCCAGAGCCCTTCACGGGAATTCAGCTACACTCGTTGGTTGCATTAAGTGTTATTGCAATTAAGTTTTTAATTTCTGCATTTTGATTATTAGATTAGCCGTACAACTATTCACCCCCCTCTAAGTGTACTTTCAATATATATATATGTATATATTTGTGTATATATCTGTGTGTATATGTGTGTGTGTGTGTGTGTATGTGCGCGCGCGCGCATGTGTAAATGTATATTAGCCGATAGCTGAGAGTGTCTCTAGCCGGCGGTGACGTGGCGTAATATGTGCCACATAACTAGGTAATCTTTATAGGGTCCTACTTTTAGAAATATCTAAAATTACTAAAAGACCCTGCTGGGTAATCTTTCACACACACACACATATTATATATATATATATATATATATATATATATATATATAATATATATATATATATATATATATATCAGATCTCTCAGGCCCTCTCATTTTTTATGTCGAGCACAAATCATATTTCATATTCGGCCACCCCATCTCGCTGTCGGACCAGTCTACTTTCTCTCTAACTGAATATGAATCAGGTCACTTCAAGTGTAATTTCATTAACAAACGAAACAAATGCAACCAGAGAGAAATTAGATTATGAGCCAGAGGTTATGTTTTTTTTTCAAATTTTATGTATTATTCATGTCATTGATTTGTTGTTCTCAGTCCTCACTGCAAATCAATATTACGTTTGCATCCAGATTGCGACCATAATTGTAGACACAAGATTCATATGAAGAATTCGACCTTGGTCACTGTCCTCATCAACAACCTTTTAACATTTTTGGTTGTGAATCTGCGACCTTAATCACAGTCCTAAAATAATTTGAATACTTTTTTATTAATTTTTTTATATGCAGACATTATGATTTTCAGAAATACGACTAAGTTCGTAGTGGTCAATAAAATAATTTTTCAATTGTTATAAAATCGACCTTAGTTGCAATTTACAATTATATTAGGATTGTATTATGTGAAACTCATAGACATATTATTTTTTGTGCTTAATTGACATACAAATAAATTCTTTTTTGCAGAAATTTATGATATGATCTGTAAGAATTTTACTGATTGCGACCATGGTCGCAATTTACTTATGATTTATATATTTGTTCTTCACCGCTGTCTGTTTTTTCACGCACGAGTAGAACTTTTCATTTGTATTACACACAGCGATCGTATTCACAGTTTCTTTAATTTGTGATATATAGTGAAATATACTGATTTGAGAGGATTGCTATCATGATCGCAATATCAAATGTTGATACAGTTAACTTTGGATTGCGACCATGGTCACAATTTTAACTTGCTTGAATGTACAGTGATCAAATTATTTTTATCAGGACTGCGACCATGGTCGCAGTTTCATGTATCAATATAGTTAATAATGCATTGCGACCATAGTTGCAGTTTTTTTACTTGAGACTAACTAATAACTGAATACTGCAACCATGGTCGCAATTGAGATGCAAAATTAATAACTTTTCATTTATAATCACAGAATGTGAAGTTTAATTATAAAAGATCATTTTTAGTTAAGAAACATACTTTACATGTATTTTAAAAATATGAAAGATTATTTTCAATTAAAAGTAAATTTTATTTATAACATAATATGGTCAGAAAGAGACCTTACAAAAAAAAGAGCATTAAAAGCCCTTAAAAGAAGACAAAAATAAGGCGAATATCAGAAGACCAGAAAATTGTAGTCCTCGTCGTCATCACCATCATAAGCAAATTCGTCGTCTTCATTCTCTTCGTCTTCCTCTTCATTCTTTTTTCCTCATCTTCTCCCTCGTCGACCGGCTCGCTGTCCTCTTCACTTTCTTCCTTTTTTTAGGGTACTTTAATTTATTGATAAACTCCCAGTATGGGTCGCCTGTATCAAGCTCTTCTTCCGATCCGTGTTGAGAAGAACTTCAGTGGATATACTCAAAAAAAGCACGCCTTCAGCATTAGAGGACATGCTTTCATCAAGCATGTCTTTATAAAGTGGCATAGGAATAAGTCCCTCACTAGGCCCTATGAAAACTTGATCATCCTCATGAAGAAGAGGATCATAAGCAACATTATTTGATGTAGTGAGATAGTCAAAAGGAGTGAAGTCTAGACTGCAATCAGATTCACTAGAATCCCCTAAAGTAAGAGGACCGATGGGAGAATGATTGAAATTGAAATCTGAGTGTTTAGAGAAAGAAGATGGTGAAGACATAATGCAAGAATAAATTGTTTAGGAAAGTTAGAAATCAAATTGAAAATGAAGAGCACAAATATTTTTTTTAGATATGAGATCTTTAAAATATATTACTTACAAGCACCACAAAAAGGCAAATACTGTGAAACGATATGAATAATAATAATAAGTATTAGAGGTGACGTTTGAGTATTCAAAGAAGAGATAAAAAGAAATTAAATATTTAATTAAAGCAATTATGATGGGTGAATCCAAGAGTTTTTCTTTTTTTACAAGTTTATGACGTGAACTACAAAATAACTTTTTATAAAATCTATATTTAAATTTCGTATGGTGCACATTTTTCCTTTATCGAAATTAATTTTAGTGCACCTCTTTTTTTGAGACTGTTGTTGTATCACGGTGAAAATATACCTAGAGGGGGGTGAATAGGTGTACTAGCTAATCTAATGCAAATGATGTGGAATTAAAAACTATTTAAGCAAACTAAAGCTATTAAGCTAACACACAAAGTATAACATAAGAGTATAGCCGAATTCCCGGTGAAGGGCTCTGAACTATCTCCTCAAGATTCCTCTAGATTAAGAGTTGAGGTGCCACTATGGTTCTTTGGTTAAATACAAGTGTCAGTAAATAATCCCAAGCATGTATCAATTGAGCACAAGTATATTAAAGCATATAAAGAGATAAACAATATAAGCATGTAAGATATATAAACACAAGTGAGAGTGAGCGCAATCGCAAATACGGGAGAATTGCGAGGTTCGAGCACCCTTGCTCTACGTCCCTGCCTTCAACACTATGAAGGATTTCCACTAGAATCGATCCCGCAAGATCGCTCGGTGCCGCAACACCTACAACGAGTTCATACTAGAACTCTTGGACTCACTAGTCCTCTCTTGTTCCTCCAAGAATAACACATGCAAGAACACTAGCTTGCCAAGGCTGCACCTTTACACCGATCTCCCATAAGAACTCGTCACTACACGAACCCGCAAGTTCGCCTCCTCAAATACAAGATGAACACTTAGTGATCTCTACACTTTGATTACCTAAAAATACTCTCACAACAAAGCTCCTATAGGATAGACATGGTAATGAAAAGCTCAAGTTTGTGTAAGAAAAACAAGATAGAGTTATGGTGGAATACTCAAGAAATCTCTTTTGAAAATCACTCTTGAAAACTCACCTTTTGATATGAAAATATTAGCCCTAAAATAAATGGAGAAAAACTCTAAGAGAGATGGGAAAAACTGACTTTGAAACCCTCTCAAAATCTTGTGTAAAACAACCAAAACAACCTCCTTTAAATAGACTTCAAAAATATAACTGTTGGGGTCAAACTGCAGCCAGGATGACCTGTCGGTCGACCGGCCGATCGACCGGCTAACGGTCATATTTTTTAACCGTTGAGCCTGCCGGTCGACCGCTCGGTCGACCGTACCCTGGTCATGACCTATCGGTCGACCGCCCGTTCGACCGCGGCAAGATCTAGAGAGCAAAGCTCTCTGGCGGCCGATCAGGGCCAGATCCAGAGAGTGAACTCTCTGGATTAGTCGACTGCCCGGTTGACCGGCCCTCAAGCCAAAAGGTCGTGCATGTATCTGTGCACGTCGATCGATCGCCTGGTACCGCCCGGTCGACCGACTTCTGGCTCGATCGACCGGTCGGTCGACCGCCAGAAGGCCAGGTCAGGAAATTTTGAATTAAAAACTTAGTTTTATAACTCCTATAAATTCCCATAAAATCACATAAAATCTACAAAAATAAGTTCATTGAAATACTTTGAGGTACAAATATGTGTGATAAAAAATCAACACATTACAAACATTTTGAACCATTTTTGTAATCTAGAAATTTTGCCTCAAAAAAAATCTGTTTTTTTCAAAATCAATCTTCAATTTGAAAAACGATTTTTTAAAACTTCTTCAAATACAAAAATAAGATATTTAAACACTTTTGAAGCTTATCGTATAAGGATATGATCCAATACACATATAAGATGGAATATCTATATTTTTGACAATAAGTTCTAAAATAAGTTTTGATAAATACAAGACTTAAACATATGATATAGAATCACCAAATAAGTTTTTCTAAACATTTGAACCAACAATGTGCATGGATGAAATCCAAAACAAATATAAACCATATAAACTTATTTTGATGAAATCTAATTATGAAGCATAAGGATGTATACTTTAAAGCTCAAAATCAAAATGGTATTTTTTAAAATCAAAACTATTCAATGAAAACACATATAAATTTTGTGTGTATGCGTATGAGCTTGAGCACTTCACAACTAATCTATCCTTTACATTTTATCTAAAAATAAATTTTAACACTTACAAACATGACACAAGCCTACACGAAAATCTTCTCTTGAAAATCTTTTTCTTCTTAACTTGGTCCAAACCTTGATCCATGAGCTAGACTCCTCTTAAGTACTAGATGGGATCTTGATGCACGAGCTCTTGAATCAACACGTGGTAGCTTCAAAACTTGACTTTGAATCTTTTGTTGAAGTTAAACACTACTAAGATCTTGATCAAATATCTGAAATTAAATAAGCACAAGGTCATTAGTACTATAAGTACATGAGTTGATAATCATCAAAACTAGAGTGATGGGCTTTGGGCCAACACATGGCAGATAGGATATTATTACTACAATTAGGTTAGAATAATTAATATAGTATTTTATAATTTATGCTATACGCAGATTGCTCTCACGGTCGCAGGGCTAATCTACTTTGTTAGGTCGATTGTTGCTAGGACTGCGACCTTTGTTGCATTTTTTAAGTAGCATGTGAATAAAGACTGCGACTATGATCGCAGTGCTTAACGATAGCATATTCGTCTATTATTTTTATGCATGTTTGTTCATTAGCCATTTGAATTTACTACTGTTTAGTAAGGATTGTGACTAAGAATTTTCTGTATTAGAGTTGACAGGATTTAAGGTCTGTGATTATGGTCGCACTCGTGATATAAGATGGAAAGTGTGTTATACTAGGGCTACGTCAATGGTCGCACTGCTAATATATTTTGATAATATCTGAATGTATGTGTACTGCGACTTGGTCGCATTTATAATGTACATTGAGAATAAAGCTAGTACTAAGACCGGT
>JAVJIF010025607.1:0-46848 GCA_038442645.1 Agave tequilana | reverse complement strand
ATCCATAAAATTGAATTCTACATTAACCAGAGCAAGTCAGATGAGTAGGGTTTAACATTATAGTTTTAAAAATTATCTGCAGTACTTGATGAGTGAACTTAATTTTCACATCGTAACTATTTAAGTTTTTTGGCAGAAAATATGATCTCTCAAGATGCTTACCTCATAGGAAGATGTTTTGATTTCCTCAAATGTTTCATCCATCATCCACATTGATAAACTTCACTGCAATGCGACATTCTTCGAGCAACCAGAGTCTCCGCAAATCAATCAAGTTGTATGATAGTCGATATTCAACTACTCAAACTATGTATGGAATCATATAATGCTACACCTGCCGCAATGAGTCACTTTAAATGTAAGTGGGTTGCGCGGAATTTCAGGTTTAAATCCGGAGGGGAAAAAAAAAAAAAAGAGAACAGAAAACCGGCGGGAGGGTTCATATCGGGCAAGCACGGTGCCCGATCCGGGACCACCCGCCCCACTGACCATGTAAAAGGCCCTGCGGTGAGTCGGAGTCGTTATTTTTGGCGCAAAGCCCAAGGGACGGTCACGGTCATTCTCCCCCGCCCTCCGACTTGTTTGTTAGCACTACTACTATTTCCTCTCTCTCTCTCTCTCTCTCTCTCTCTCACAGGAGTTTCCCTCTCCTTGAATCATCTCTCTCTCTCTCTCTCTAGCTTTTCTCTCTTTAAAAAGAGATGGAGGGGAAAACAAGAGAAGCCCTCTCACCTCTCTTTCTCTCCTCTTTTGCTATGTTTCCCTCTCTTTTCCTTCTTTAGGCCCCACTTTCCACGATACCCTTGTTAGCTTCTCCCTTGATCACCAACTACCAACACCTTTGCTTTTGCTTCAAATGGGAGTCCAAGAGAAGCACGAGGTTGAAGTAGCCGATAACTCGGAGATATGGGTCATTGCCGGAATCTCCCGCGGGGCCTCTGAAGCCTGTAAGGCGAAGACAACCGAGAAAGACGATGAGGAGACGATGATGATGACTCCAATAAAAAGGGAGAGAGGAGATTGGTGTGCCCCCGGGCACCGAAGAAGGCCAAGCCTTCTCTCGTGTGTCGGCTCGAAGGGGTTGAGTTCTTTAGCGTGCCGGAGGACTTGGAGTCAGTGTTCGTTCAACGAGGCCAGGAGAGAGTGAAGTGAGAGAGAGAGAGAGGACTTGGAGTCGGTGTTCGTTCGGGGCGATGATTTTATGTACAAAAGTTTAGTTATATAAAATTGGTAGATAGTGTAGTAGCTTAATTTGATTTATGATCTAGTTGTTGAGATATTATCTTTGAGTTTACAAGCTGAAATTGCATCCTCTAAAAGTTCTTCAAAGTTCTTTTGAGTTAATTTGCTCTTATTTGTACTCATGTAGATAATATTGTGTGTGAGTTTTGAGCAAAGAGTCGTCTCTTCTTTTCCGCCTCTTTCTTGAGTTAATTTGTTATTGTTTTTACGCACGTGGATAATTGTGTGAGTGCATGCGCGCGCGTGAGAGAGAGAGATTCATATTTGAATTGAGAATCATCGTGTTATTCCCAACTGAATTGAGTTCTCTTGCAGCTTTATTTCATCTCTACATCTTTTAAGGTTTTTGTACGTTGAGATTGAAATCTCTGTTGCAAAGAATCATCATCATCATCACCGTCATTCTTCTCTGAATGTTTCTTGCAGCCTTTACCCTTCCCTCATGCATCTTTCATGAATTTTCTGCAAAACTGTACTCTCTCTCTCTCTCTCTCTCACACACACACACACACACACACACACACACACACTCTCTAAGCCTAGGCCTCTAGCTATCTACTAAAAGCATGCCATGAGTTTCAATGGAAAGATGCTTCACTTATGCTTCAATTGATTGACCTAAACAACCCTCCACTCCCTTAGTGCTCTCCCTTTAGTGTGTATGCCCCATTAAAGGCCCCAACTTCATTGGGGACGGTGGTATATAGATCATATGATGAAAAGGAATCCTATGACTATGAGAGCATGCTTATATGGCATATAAAAAAAACCATAGGGTAAAGATTACAAACCACCCCACCCCCCCCCCCCCCCCCCCCAACAAAAAAAAAAAAAAAAAAAAAAAAAAAAAAAAAAAAAAAAAAGTCCATTACACCCAGTTAAAAGAGAGGACACCTTCCACACTAAAATATCAAGGTTTCATATATGATTCATGCATTGTGGTGAAGATGGGATGAGATATCCTTTAGAGATGATTAGAGGAGGAGCTCCCCTCAATCTTGTCTTCCATTAAATATACAAACAAACAAATGATGCTATTGCCACTAGGAAACAAAGGGTTGGAATTCCTTCATTTCAGTTTATGAAATTGAGACTAGTGGATAAGCATGCATGGGCCAACCTAACTAGCTAGCCACACACCTAACTTTGTCCTCTACTATTAAAGAAATGAGCCAAATTATTGAGTAGCATTGACCTAATGAGGGTACATTGCTACATTGAAATTGACTTCCATGCCATAGCATAAATTTCATGTGATGCTTTTGCTACGATTTTGTGAGCCACATGAGTTTCATGTAGGGGTGCCACCGGATACGGATTATCCGCGGATATCCGCATCCGAATCCGTCTCCAATCCGGATACGGATATCATTTTTTCACATCCGTCATATTCGTATCCGTATCCGAAAGGTAGGTGCGGATACGGATATGGTAAAAGTAATATCTTATTCGTATCCGATCCGATATCCGAATGTTGCGTGCTTCATAATGATATCGGTATGGAAAAGACTATTCTTCAATGGAATAAGGTATTAAATTTTGATATTTTGAGTTGGTAAAAAAATAATAGTGAAAAGTATTCGATTCTTACAAGAGCACCACATGATATTTTGAGTATTTCGACATCAACCATGTCATTCGAATCGGCATTAGCACCGAGGACGTGTAATCTATTGTTATAGAAGTCAAATGACAATGAATACGATGAATGTATTGATATGTACACAATAATATCATAGTATGTATCACATTTAATATTGTAGTAGACGAGATAAAAAATAATATAAGTATTTCTGTTTAATTTATCTTTAACCATATCCATTTTTAACATATCCGATTAGTATCCGTATCCGATCCGCTAATATCCGATTTATATCTGATATCCGATTTTGGCGGATACGGATATCATTTTTTCACATCCGCCAATATCCGTATCCGTATCCGTATCCGAAGGTTGGGTGCGGATATGAATATGGTAGAGGTAATATCCGATCCGTATCCGATCCGATGGCACCCCTAGTTTCATGTGTAAGCAAATTTTACATAGACAGTTATCATGACAGTAGTGGAAATAAAATAGACATTACTTGAAGGCCGACTATAAATTCATAGGATCAACTTGAAAATTCAAACTTATAACAAAAACAAGAACCAACCAGAGGATCGGATCTATGTTCTATCGTTTTGTGTCTTCCAGTACAATCCTAAGGATCCAAACTCAAAAATTCAGATCGGATTCAAATCAAGTTATCGCATAATCGGGCCCCACCCCTGGTGCATCAACATTTTAGACTTCTAGCTCTCACAAGGGATTAATTGCCACGACATAGCAAATAACTATTCTGACAAGACAATGCATGTGTGAGGAATTATTGCACAATTGGCAGTGGTCTCACAAACTGTTGGATACAGAAAAAAACTCTTATAAGACTGATGACTCTTGCATCAATTCCCTGATAGCAACTCTGAGGTGAGGGCCACAAACTCCATTCCAACTCATCAATTGAAAGGGGCCAGTGTGTGTGTGTGTGTGTGTGTGTGTGTGTGTGAGAGAGAGAGAGAGAGGAGAGAGAGAGAGCATGCTTTCTGCAATCAAGAATCAACAATTTGTGGGTAATTCATTGAACAATGTGGGGATCTAATTCATCCAACACAAGAAGTTTAGGGCAGCCACCATGTGGATCAAATGCATGTGTATCACAACAGACCTAACATTGGTCTATCCAAAACCTATGAATTTTGGATGCATAAAGTTGATCATTATCTTTATGCAATAGGTTAATGATCCCCTTATAATGAGAACATATATTTTTGTTGAATTCTTGGTCTTTCTCGTGCCCTCTCATGTCTTATCAGCTGTCTTCAAGTTGCTCGTACTCCAGATCATAAGTTTCCTCAAGCTCTGAGTTAATCCACTGACGATTTATATTTTTTCTCATTGGAGTTTCATGACTTATCAACAGTCTTCGAGTTACTCTGAACAAGAAACATCCTTCCTTCACATGGATAATGGGGAGGGAAACTTCAATGAAAAAGTAGGGGCAAGTGGAGTAGCAGGGCTTAATGAGCTTTTAGGGTTGGTAAGTGTGAGAGCTAATGGACAATTGACATGCCATTAACCCACATGGCTTTGGGCGTAATCAAAGGCACAAATGTGTTGAGAGAGGGAGAGTGAGACTCTGTCTCTCTCAAGATAATGACATTTTTTAAGGAATCCAATGCAGTTTATAGGTATGCAATGACATCACCCACAAAAATGGTAGATAAGAATTTTACTGAAAGAGAGAACAAATCCCAATAGAAAGTAAACAAAAGTAAAAGAAAAAAAATCCATCTCTATCTCTATCTCTAGTAGAGAATGAAGCCAACTTCACATCGAGCTATGTTCCTGAGTGTGTCCCTATGTTCCCCACATTGCTTCGGCCATGGCGGGAGAGCTGAAATTTGGGGTTTCGGATTCTAATGGGATTGCCTCCAACAGAGAGTTTAGGGAGTAATTAGCTTAGATTAATTAATATTTAATTGTGTTTAGGTTGAAGGTGCAATTGCCCATCATAGGTTTATGTGGTACAGTAAGTACTTGTTTATTTTAAGGAAACGAGTCTCAATGATGTTGGTCTTTAGATTTGAATACCAACAGTACAGAGTAGAACTAATAAAACTAATAAAAGATACCTTCAATCTTCAATGTATCTTATTAATTCTAATGAACGAGCACGTGAAACGACACGTTATTCAAGTATTGTTAAACTAACAATGGTACAAGTACTCAAATAGACATTTATAAAATATACATAATTGTGCACTTGTCATTTTTTACTTGATTTACTTGAAATCTTGAACGATAGAAAGTATTTGAAAGAGAACGAGAAACAAAATCCAGAGCTAAAACTTTTCACACACAAATTGTATCAAGTAGTGACTGCTAAAACAACCAAACATACTTGCACGTATATCTTCCAAACGATGATGAGAAATCTCTCAATGCCGTCGATGAAAAGCAAATTATCATCAAATCCACTTCCAAAATCTGGGTTTGATTCGCAACAGCAGATAACATGGTAATAATGATAATGACAATAATACTTGAAAAACAACTGTTTCCATCAATAATACAGTAAGACAGTATCTCAAAATACAGCTCTAATTGATTTTTGAGTTCATGAACAAGTTTCATAGTCATATAGATACTGAAAGTTGTCTACATCTAATACTTGTACAAGTTAAATGTGTATTGCTTTTATCTCAATTTTCATCCAAGCAAGCAGATGTTACACGATGAGAATGCCCAAAGAATTTCAACAATGGGACATCACAGGACAGGAGCTCTACAAGGATTTTACAAAATTGTATCCTCTCACCAACAGGAAATTTGGCAGCCTCCTACATGCTGAGAGGTTACAGAGTTTCAGAAGACCTCGGCAGAAGTTAAACTGAATGGAGACAATGGAAGTGGCCATGCAGGAAGAAACTGCGAGTATCTTTAAGCGTGGTCTGGATTGCTATGCTGCTTTCAGTAGTTACTGGTTCTGCATCAAGTAAGCAAAGGGTTTTACTTGGAGAGAAAACAAGCAAAGAAAACTTAAGTTGTCATCACTGCATATTGAATTTATTCAGACACGCCAGTTCAGCTGCTTAGACATCAGAAGGCTTTCGTACACCTTTAAAAGCCTGCTTAACTTTATCGACAAGCAAAGTAGTTTATGCAAAACAACAGTAATTAGGTAATCTAATAATTTCAGATTGTTGGTGCTACTACAAAGACATTGCAATTGAAGGTGCTAAATAACACTCACATCAAGCACTATGTACGCAAACATGGAACAAATATTTTCTACAGGAATGAAGTTGGGTTACAGTTGGATCATTTTCCTGTATCATGAGGAAAATTTTGAAACCCCTGTAGTTTCAGCAACCTCGACTGTATTACCACAATAGAGACATCAAATAGGTAAGTAAGAACTGATTGTCTGCATGCTACTTCAAATTGAGATTTGCTAATAATAGCCAGCTCTGAAGCATGGACATGCCCAAAACAGGGGTGTGTCAATGTCGGACACATGTTGGACACGGACACGTGCCCAACACGTATCGGACACGTAACAAGTCAACGAGTTTGACTCATCGGACACGATCAAACCGTGTCCTCGGACACGGCGCTGGTTTAATGGGTCGGGTTTAATGGGTCGTGGGTTTATTGGGTCGGGTTGAAAGTATTTGTGTAGGAATTTGAAATAAATTGTTGTATGCTTGATAATAGGATTGTGTATGTGTAGTATGCTTGATGATAGGATTGTTGTATGCTTGATGATAGGATTGTACCTCTCTTAATTGATGTGTACTTGTGTAGTATTTTTGGCATGTTGCTTTTCTTTGGTGAAATGTTGCTTTCCTTTAGCATAATATTGTTGTGCTTTTGTGTTTAGAAGTTAGAGTAATATGACTTCAATAGAAAGTTTCTCAAGTGGATGATCATGCACGTCTTTGAATTTTCTTTTGAACTCGTGATGTTAAGTTGTTAACTTGGTTGATAACTTGTTAACTTATAATCTTCTGTTGTAATTTTGTTATAAACTTATGATATTTTATAGTTTGTGCATGTGTGGATTAATATTTTAGTTTGTTATTCACTTGATTGAGATTTTATAAATTTATTTATATATGTAATAATAATAAAAATATTTCTTGTCATGTCCCTGTATCCTTTTTTTTAGATTTTATCGTGTTCCGTATCCGTGCCCGTGTCGTGTCCGACACTCGTGTCTGTGTCGTGTCCAACACTTGTATTTGTATCCGTGCTTTATAGATAGCCAGGGATATCTAGATCTTATCACAATGGTATATCATGTTAGTTCAACTTGAAAGTTTTGTTGGAATATGAAGAATATAAATGTGAATCTTTGAATTGAATTATGGCGAGATCCGTTGATCGAATCAATTGGATGATGGTTGGAGTGTGTTCTCCTTCCATTGGGGATGAACGTGGTATATTCACATGTTCAATTTCGACTTTGAATGAATGAGATATTCAAGTCTAAAGATTGCCTAATTCAAAGCCAAAATGAGACTAAAGGTAGTTAAAAACATTTAGTCCCACATTGGCCATGGGATGGAAGTTCATTGTGTTTAAATAGAGAAAATTGAGAACAAAGGGCGTGCCCTTTGGGTACTTGGAGTTTTCGCGCGCGATTGGGAGGGAACTATGCCCACACATGCGCGCGCGCGTCGCCGCTGGCGACGGCCGGCCGGGTCCGGGTCCGGGTCCGGTCTGGGTTCGGGTTCCCTACCCGGCCTGGTTCTTTTTGAATCGGGTCTCACGGGTATGGGTTGCGAGCATACCCGCTCCGCTACCCGAACCAGACCCGCTCCACTATCCGGATCCGAACCTCCCCGCCAACGGACCCGCTCCACGTCAGTTGGACAGCCAACAGTTGTGACTGTTGAATAGCCAACAGTTGTGACTATTGGGTCGAAAGGTTGCAACCTTTCGTTGGGTTCGGATCCGTTGGCCCCCTCCTGGAGCGCTATAAATAGCGCTCCGGATTCTCAATTGAAACACACCAAAATCAGAAAATCTCTTCTCTGTCTATACGTTCTGGACTGGGAAGTGGAGTTCTGAAGTGACTTCCAACGGGAAGTGAGAAATCAGTAACTCGGTTTCCGAAGCGACTTCCAAAGGAGATTTTGCAAATTTGTTCTGAAAGAGGGCTCAGAAAATTCAACAGATTCTTTTATAGAATTGTTGTCTGAATCTGGGACTTCTGAAGAAGAATATTCTTCAACCTTCCTTCGTCTTCTACAGTGGGTGCTCCTCCAAAGTAAAGGCAAATATTCATCTGAAATTTGTCTTTGTCCCGCTGCTTCAACGATCCTGTGAAGGTACTGGTTAACTACGGTTCGACCGTATGGTGATTTGGTAGTGCTATCCAAATACCGTGAAGGAGTGTTGTATCTTGGGAGACCAGCGTCCAGTAACCCGTTAGCACCAGTGCGGGGGACGTAATTGTCTTAAGGAGATTCGCTCTAAGCGTACCTCACTTCAAGTACTGTATAAGTGAATTATTTCTTTATACAGGGGATATACTGATATTCAGTATATCGAGACTGATTTAGATTCAGTCTAGTTGGTGTTTAACCAAGGAAGGAAATTGAAAGGTGGTTCTTAAATTAAGGAACGTTCTATTGAACGGAAAACCTCCACCTGATATTTGCTGACCTGGCCAATTAGATTATTGATATTTCAGTGATCTTGAATAGTTGTCAGATTGATTCCTGTTAAGCAAAATCCAACAATCTTAAGACAATTAAGGATATTGAAGTTTCTTACTTCTATTCTGCTTGAATTTGAAGAAAATGTCTGAGACTAATCAAGATAGCTCAAGCAAGACACCAAACATGCAGTTACAAGCTTTGATGCCAACTCCACTTCCTAACTCGAAGCCGGAGAAGCCAGAAAATTTGACGGCACAAAATTCAAGAGGTGGCAACAGAAGATGCTCTTCTACTTGACCACTCTTCATCTGGCCAGATTCCTGCAAGAAGATCTACCAGAGCCCGCAACTGATGCATGGACTCAATGTGACTTCCTTTGCCGAAATTATATTTTAAATGGACTGGATGACTCTCTTTACAATGTCTACAGTCCCATTACAACGGCAAAGAAGTTATAGGCTAGTCTTGACAAGCAGTACAAGACTGAGGATGCTGGTACCAAGAAGTTCGTCGTAGGACGATTTCTAGAGTACAAAATGGTGGACAGTAAGACTGTAATCAGTCAGGTGTAAGAGTTCCAACTTATCTTGCACGAGATAGAAGCCGAAGATATGATCCTACCTGAAACATTTCAGGTTGCTACTAACGTGGAGAAACTCCCACCTGTGTGGAGAGATTTCAAGAACTATCTGAAGCACAAGCGAAAGGAGTTGAAGTTGGAAGATCTCATTGTGAGGCTTCGAATCGAGGAGGACAACCGAAAGTCCGAGAAAAGGAGCAGTAAGAACTCCTATGAAGCAAAAGCAAATGTGATCGAAAACTCAAAGGGGAAAGCGTCTACTTTTAAAGACTTAAAGCGGAAGAAGATTTCCCAGGAGTACAAAGGCAAGGTCCAAGAAGGCAATAACATGCGCTTCAAGGGAACTTGCTACATCTGCAATAAAGAGGGGCATAAGGCGAATAAATGTCGCAGCCGTCTCAAATAGAACAAGAATCTTGTTGATGATCTTTTTAAAGACAATGTTGCAGTGGTAGACAAAAAGTCTGTGTATTTGTACCCGAAGCTTATAACTAAAGGAAATCTTCTGTTTATTTGCTTGAGTCTCCTATTTTGTGGCATGCTAGATTAGGGCATGTAAATTACAAGTCATTAAAGAACTTGTCTAATCTGGGATATATTCCTAAACTCAACTTGGAAGAAATTCGCAAGTGTGAGATTTGTGTTGAGGCCAAGTTGGTGAAAAATTCATTTCACTCAATTGATCGAAATACAGAACCTTTAGGGTTAATTCATAGCGATCTGTGTGACTTGAAGTTTATGCCAACTAGAGGCGGTAAAAAATATTTTATTACTTTTATTGATGACTGTACAAGATACTGTTATGTGTATCTTTTAAACAGTAAGGATGAGGCAATAAATATGTTTATAACATATAAAGCCGAAGTTGAGAATCAACTCAACAAGAAAATCAAGATTCTAAAATCCGATAGAGGCGGAGAATATGAATCAAATGATTTTAGTGAGTTATGTGCTAATTTTGGTATAATCCATCAAACAACAGCACCATATACTCCTCAGCAAAATGGAATTGCTGAACGGAAGAACAGAACTTTAAAGGAGATGGTAAATTCCATGCTCGTAAGTTCTGGAGCTCCGCAGAACTTGTGGGGGGAAACTCTATTAACTGCAAATTATATTCTAAATAGAGTACCCCACAAGAAACTTGGTCTTATACCATTTGAGTTATGGCATGGAAGGACACCTTCCTACTATTACCTCAAAATGTGGGGGTGCCTTGCAAAGGTGTTGGCACCATTACCTAAAAAGACTAAGTTGGGAGCAAAAACTATGGACTGCATATTCATAAGCTATGCCTTGAATAGTAGTGCCTACAGATTTCTGGTTCATAAATCAGAAATACCAGATATTCATGTAAACATGATTATCGAATCTAGAGATGCTGTGTTCTTTGAAGATATTTTTTCATATAAACGGGAAATAGATAAGACTTCTGGGAAAAGAACACATGAGATGGCATTCAGGGACGAAAGCCCCGAGGAACCGACTGTTAATGCGGAAACTGAACCAAGAAGAAGTCAGAGATCTAGAATCTCAAAATCTTTTGGTCCAGATTTCATAGCATACGTTATTGAAAGCGAGCCTCAAATATTTAAAGAGGCTATGTCAACCCCAGAAGTACAAAATGTTATATACAACGGTAAGTCTAGACATATTCGTCGTAAACATAATACCGTGAAGCAGTTGCTCTCAAATGAATTATCTCTATTGACTTTGTATCGTCAAAGGATAATTTAGCGGATCCGCTTACTAAAAGTTTAAGTGGAGAGCGTATAAACTGCGCATCGAGGGGAATGGGTCTAAAAGCCTAACCTTACCGAGTCAGCTTAATGGAAACCTCACTTAGCGACTGGAGATCCCACGGACTAAGTTCAAGAGGAAAAACTAGTTATGATTGACTCAGCAAGTAAGCACTTGGGAGCTTGACTCCAATCCATTCCTAAGGTGCACATAAGTGCTTTCTACAAGTGGATTAAGGATAAACTTAACGCTTTTAATGATACCTATATCTTGTTACTAAACAAGTAGAGTAGAGTAGACTACTCTTAATAGGACGATCACCTATGTGAGTATAGAGTTGGGTCGGCTCTTTAGGAAAATCTATGGAGGCTGTTATTCCCTAAAGATACTCTCTGAAACTAAGAATGTCCAGGGTCAAAACGGACACAACCGAGAACCAAAGTTGATTTGAAAAGTCACTGTGTGAAGCTTGTTGACTTGGCTTACACTAACGGCTAACAGTTTAAGACCTAGTTCACTGATTAACCAGTAAGTCCGATAAAGTTTTCGCTATGGAAGGTTCAAGACCTAGTTCACCTATCCTGATGCAGTTTCTTTTCTAAAGTACCTTTCACAATAGAGTCAGTCTCTTTGTGTGTCATTTCCTTGAATCTCCATTCATTGTGGGGGATTGTTGGAATATGAAGAATATAAATGTGAATTTTTGAATTGAATTATGGCGAGATCCGTTGATCGAATCAATTGGATGATGGTTGGAGTGTGTTCTCCTTCCATTGGGGATGAACATGGTATATTCACATGTTCAATTCCGACTTCGAATGAATGAGATATTCAAGTCTAAAGATTGCCTAATTCAAAGCCAAAATGAGACTAAAGGTAGCTAAAAGCATTTAGTCCCACATTGGCCATGGGATGGAAGTTCATTGTGTTTAAATAGAGAAAATTGAGAACAAAGGGCGTGCCCTTTGGGTACTTAGAGTTTTCGCGCGCGATTGGGAGGGAACTATGCCCACGCATGCGCACGCGCGCCCGCCGCTGGCGGCGGCCGGCCGGGTCCGGGGTCTGGGTTCGGGTTCCCTACTCGGCCTTGTTCTTTTTGAATCGGGTCTCTCGGGTATGGGTTGCGAGCATACCCGCTCCGTTACCCGAACCAGACCCGCTCCACTATCCGGATCCGAACCTCCTCGCCAACGGACCCGCTCCGCGTCAGTTGGACAGCCAACAGTTGTGATTGTTGGATAGCCAACAGTTGTGACTATTGGGTCGAAAGGTTTTGGGTTCGGACCCGTTGGCCCCTCCTAGAGCGCTATAAATAGCGCTCCGGATTCTCAATTGAAACACACCAAAATCAGAAAATCTCTTCTCTTTCTATACGTTCTGAACTGCGAAGTGAGTTACTGCGTTCTGAATTGGGAAGTGGAGTTCTGAAGTGACTTCCAACGGGAAGTGAGAAATCAGTAACTCGGTTTCCGAAGCGACTTCCAAAGGAGATTCTACAAAATTCGTTCTAAAAGAGGGCTCAGAAAATTCAACAGATTCTTTTATAGAATTGTTGTCTGAATCTGGGACTTCTGAAGAAGAATATTCTTCAACCTTCCTTCGTCTTCTACAGTGGGTGCTCCTCCAAAGTAAAGGCAAATATTCATCTGAAATTTGTCTTTGTCTCGCTGCTTCAACGATCCTGTGAAGGTACTGGTTAACTACGGTTCGACCGTACGGTGATTTGGTAGTGCTATCCAAATACCGTGAAGGAGTGTTGTATCTTGGGAGACCAGCGTCCAGTAACCCGTTAGCACCAGTGTGGGGGACGTAATTGTCTTAAGGAGATTCGCTTTAAGCGTACCTCACTCCAAGTACTGTATAAGTGAATTAATTTCTTTATACAGGGGATATACTGATATTCAGTATATCGAGACTGATTTAGATTCAGTCTAGTTGGTGTTTAACCAAGGAAGGAAATTGAAAGGTGGTTCTTAAATTAAGAAACGTTCTATTGAACGGAAAACCTCCCACCTGATATTCGCCGACCTGGCCAATTAGATTGTTGATATTTCAGTAATCTTGAATAGTTGTCAGATTGATTCCTGTTAAGCAGAATCCAACAAGTTTCTAGTATCACAATTTGGCATCTGGCCTTTTGTTCGCTCCAATAAAAAATAAATGGCATTTGGATTCATCAGCTCAACTGAAAGATCAGTCAAAATAAAATATAAACGTGAGGTCACCAATCTAAACAATATGCCTGATGCATTAGACAGACGTATCCTCCATTGCTTGGCATTGGACATACATACGGCCCAGATCAGGATGCTCATTCTCCTAACCCGAGAAAATAGGATACAGCAACACGACAATATATATATCCATATTTAATTTCTTTTCCCCCTTAAGGTATGCAATATTGATACGGAGAGAGAATTGCACACTGACTTGGCTGAAACTGGAGATTATCAGCTGACCTTGATGTTTAGAGGTTGGTTTAAGATCGCCTTCTTCAGGTTCCGATCTCATATGGCTGATCCGGCCGATTTTTTAAACCATGGATAAAATAAAAATGCCAACCTTAAGTACTCAAGTGAGATGCATACCTCTAGAGTTTTAGACTCTAGCTGGCTTCTTTCTATGCATCCTTTGCTTTTATACTAATCAATATGGAAGGAGAGTTTTCCAACAGACTTCTAAAAGCCTGGTTGGGACCATTAAAATATGTTATTACTAGTTCTGCCAAAATAAAAGCGGCAACTTGTCTCGCAGTCAAATGTCATTTCTCATCCTTCCTCTGTCTTACCTAGCCACAGGACAGGACAGACATACAACGAGTTACATACGAAATAGCAATGATGGGGCAAGAAGTGCCCTGTGCAATGAGTATCCATGTCGTCTGGCATGACATGGCTCCAAACTAGACATGTCCATGCCAACTTAAGAGGCAACTGGTCTGATTAGAGAGGGGAAAAAAATGAATTGATAAATTAGTAGTGTGAGACACATATCTTTAATATTCTAGCTGGATTCCTTCCGGTCGTTGGTTAATGCTTAATACAATACCAAAGCAACTCGTATGGAAGAACTTGACAATGAGGATTTCTTGTCGTTAATGTCCTCGACGGAATTCTTGTCGTTAATGTCAAGAGGTTTCGGCGATGTATACATCATCCATTTTTTTATGGACCTTCCCCAGACAAATTCGATTAAGGATAATTTAATTTTTTTTTTTTTTTTTTTTTTTGTAGAGAATGAACAAAAAACTGTTCAAAGAAATATATCTCACTAACACAAACGGACTTGACACATTTATACATGAACCCTGCTCACTGTAATTTTTCAGTTGGCCACAACTACAAAACGCAGATATGGAAGGCATTGCAGGGGCTACTGCCAATTTATATTGCTCAAGCCCCCCTGAACCACTATTGTTCAAGTTATGAACAGAATTTGAAGAATCTCTACTGTCACCCTGTAGCAGGGAGAAAGAGGATTCACCGCTGTGTTGTAGGGAATACGGCCAAGAAAATGGTGAGAGATCGAGGCTACCTTTTGCAGTCGCAAAAATTGACCAAACAAGGAGGGGGAGCACGACAATAAAGCTCGATGGCTATCAGAGGTGGTAGATCGAGGTGACGGCGCACGAATTGACCAAATAAGGAGGGGAAGCATGAGGATGAACCTCGCTGGCCACTAGGAGGAGGGCAAATCTCGATGATGGCGAGAAGGTGAGGGCCAAAAAATGACATAGAGACAGAGAGACACAAATCGTGAGCTAAAGCCAGAGAGTCGCGAGAGAGAGAGAGAGAGAGAGAGAGAGAGAGAGAGAGAGAGAGATTTTCTTATTTGCATCCTAAGGATTTTCCCTATAGTTGCTCCACGTAGTTAAGCTAGCCCAATGGGCTCCAATGGTGAAGCTACTACCTTTGCCATCTCAAAAGCTTCGCCTCATGGGCAAGCCGTATTCCAGCCCAGTGAGCTAACTTCGCCAAATCCATAGCCTTGCCGGACAGGCTTATTGACTCGCAAAACACATTCTTGCCAAAAACATTTTCGCGACTTTTTAATAGTCAAACTTGACTATGCTAAACTTACTTCAAACAAGTTCAAACATCAAAAGTAATTCAAAGTATTTTTAAATTCGAACAGTCCATTACGGATCTTCGAAAACTTTGAAGGAAGTTTTGTTGACACTTTTAAAAGACAAAACTCAGATAGCTCTTCAATTGGTTTGTGCAATGTCTAACTTGTCGACACTTCTAAAAGACAAGTTCAAGACAGTTGCATAATCAGTTCACGCTCAGCCAAATTAGCTAACTTAGCCAAAATGACTATCTTCACCAGAAGTTTGAAGCTTAGTTTTGCAGCAGGCTAGCTCTTCCCGACATGATAGCCTCGACAGAAGCTTGAAGTTTAGCCTCGAAGTAGGCTAGCTTGGCAAACACGATAGTTTCCTCAGAAGCCTGAAGTTTAGCCTCGCAGCATGATAGCTTCGCCAACTGGCCAAGCTTCAAGTCTTTTTGACAGTTTCAAACTCCTGAGCAAGATTAGTGGGGTGACACCTATTAAGTTAGTGGGGGTTAATGGCCACTTTTAATAGGCGATTACACCCCATTATGTCCTCATTAAGAAGAGGCATTTAAGGGGACCATGCTTCCTCTAAAGACAATGACTATTGATTAGCCTTGCGAGAGGTTGTCCTAACTTCGCCGACAGTTGTTTTAGCCTCATCGACAAGGCTTTAAAAGCTGTTTTCAATAGTCTATACTGATTTTTAAGGGCTGCTTACCTCTCTGAAGCCTATAAATAGCCCATTTGCAGGCTAATGTCGGGGAGAATGCGTGGGAAATGCACAAGACACACATTCGCATAAAAAGACACTTGTTTCTTACTTCCAAGAGCTTAGAGAGAACTTTCTCTTATCGTTTAAGGATTAATTCGGGATTCTGACACCCTAAATTCTTCAATTTTAATCTCGATAAATTTTCAGAAGCAGGTGAGAAGAAATTTCTTGCAGCAGATTCGAGGACATGTTGCTCGCATGGTTAAAGAGACAAAGTGCACGCTGAGCAGACTTCTATCAACACACTTTTTCGGAAACTTTAAGAGAAGATACGTATAATCACTTAGGTCGTTGCTTGTAATCTTTCTTCCTACGGAAAACACCTGCATCCAAGTGAATTTTAATGAAAAGGCTTTTTGCAGGCTTTAAACAGCGAGGACTCTTTGACTGGCCCATTTAAGACCCCAACAACCGTTATGGTCGTCGGCAGGCCGAGCAGTCGTCCCTCCAAAATTCAACGGGTATAAATCGCCCACCTCCGTCCCAACCCCAAACCCCCTTCGCTCACTCTCCTTATATGGGTTCCTCCGCCTTCACTCTTTCCTCCCCTTCCCTCCTCCGCTGCTCTCGCCCGCCACCAGAACTTCCCCCGATCCCCCGCTCGATTTTTCTCGCAATTTCAGCCCGCCGCAAACTCAATCGGATCTCACTCGCCTCCACCGCCCGCACGAACCCGACCCGGTCCCCTCGGATCCGGTGCTCCGCCTCCATGGCCTCGGGATCAGCGGCGACGACGACCAACAAGAAGGGCTTGCTGGTCTTCGAGAGCGAGGAGGACCTCGCCGTGGCCCTCGCCCAGTACATCGCCAACCTCTCCGGCAAGTTCACCGCCGAGAGGGGTGGCTTCACTGTCGTCATCTCCGGCGGATCTCTCGTCAAAGCCCTAAGGTCGGTTAACTCGAAAAGCTCTCTCCTTTTTTACTTAATTTTTTTTCCCAGAAAGCACCCTTTTGATTTGTTTATTTTGTTTGGAATGCAGGAAGCTGGTGGAGGCGCCGTTTGCGGATTCAATTGAGTGGGGGAAATGGCATGTATTCTGGGTCGACGAGAGAGTCGTGCCGAAAGATCACGAGGATAGTAATTATAAGCTGGCCTATGATGGGTTTCTCTCTAAGGTATCAAAGACTGCTGCTTTCGCTCGTTTTTTGATACATTTGGTTGAGTTCTTTTAATAAATGGGTTGGTTTGGATGTTAATGGCCAAAGAGTTGGAAGAGTATGAAAAGAACGGTTGAATTATTTTCATACTCTTCCAACTCTTTGGCCATTAACAGGAAAACTGGAGTTAACTTCTTTTCGGCCAGTAACTAATGGGTTTATTTTGGGCTGGTGATAGTTGGGTTCAATCAAATCTAGCTTCTAAAGAAGTTTATATTCTAGAGAGTACTTTTTCTAGAGAGTTCATGGTTGAATTGACTATGGTGATTCCAACATATATTGAATTGACTATGGTGATTTCAAGGTATGTTGAATTCACTATGGTGATTCAAGGTATATTTAATTATATGTTGAATTGATTATGGCGATTCCAAAGTGTATTTGATTGTAAGTCTAGAACCCTCCCTATAAGTACTATAAAAGGAGTGGTTTATCTCATTTTGTATCAGGCCAAAAAAGAAATTCTAAGAAGTAATATAAGTAGCTCTTTCCTCTGCCAAAAATCTCTAGTTTCTCCTTTCATCCTTGGCTTTTTCTACTTCAAAAATATCTCCCATTCTAATAAAGTGGTATCAGAGTCACAAGATCCTTTTTAGAGTAATGGCAAACGGTGATGTGGTTCCCTTCCAAGTTCCCATGCTCAACAAGAGCAACTACGACAATTGGAGCATCAAGATGAAGGCTCTCCTTGGATCACAAGATCTGTGGGAGATATTAGAGAATGGCTACAATGAGCCACGAGATGAGGCTACTCTTTCCCAAGCCTAAAGGGATGGTTTGAAGGATTCAAGAAAGAGAGACAACGCTCTCTATCTCATCTATCAAAAGTTGGATGATGATGCTTTTGAGAAAATTTCGGAGGCAAAGTCCGCCAAGGAAGCATGGGAGAAGCTTCGAACCTCTTACAAGGGAGTAGAGCAAGTCAAGAAAGTGCGTGTCCAAACTTTAAGAGGTGAGTTTGAAACCTTTCATATGAAAGATGCTGAAAGTATCTCTGACTACTTTTCTAGAGTCTTGACGGCTTCTAATCAACTAAGGAGAAATAATGAGAAACTAGATGATTTATGAATTATGGAGAAGATTCTTTGATCTTTAGGTCCAAAGTTTCATCATATTGTCGCAATCATTGAAAAAATCAAAGATTTGGAGGTTATGATGATTGAGCAACTCTTGGATTCTTTACAATCCTGTGGATAAAAGCAAAAGAAGAAGAAAGGAGTTGTTGAGCAACTACTTAGATTGCAACTCAACTACAAAGAAAAAGAAGAAGACTTTGGTAATGGAAGAGGATGTGGAGGAGGTCGTGGCCGAGCAAGAGGTCGTGGACGAGGGAGAGAAGGAAGAGGAGGCTTCAACAACAACTACGAAAGTAAAGATAGAAGAGAAAGCTCAACAAGAGGTTGTGGAAGAGGTAGCTCGCGGTCAAGGCATGACAAGTCCCAAGTCAAGTGCTACAACTGTCAAAGATTTGACCATTATGCTTCTAAATGTAGAGCTCCAAATAGCAAAGTTGAAGCGAAGACGGATTATGCGGAGGATAAGAGTCATGAAGATGGCACTTTGTTGGCACACAAAGATTATGTTGGAGGCCAAGAGAATGCATGGTAGCTAGACACGGGTACAAGCAATCACATGTGCGGTAAAAACATGCTCATGGAGCTTGAAGAATCGATGAGCAGAAATATCTCTTTTGGAGATGAATCGAAGATACCTGTGAAAGGCAAATGTAAAATTCTTAACCGATTGAAGAATGGAGCTACCAATTTATTTCAAATGTTTATTACATTCCCAAAATGAAGAATAATATTTTGAGTTTGGGCCAACTCCTGGAGAAAGGGTATGATATCCTCTTGAAAGAAAATAACCTTTCTATAAGAAATAACATGGGTAACTTGATTGCTAAGGTGCCAATGTTAAGAAATAGAATGTTCTTTCTCAACAATGATATCGTGAAGTGTTTTAAGGCTTGCTACAAAGACTTATCTTGGCTTTGGCATTTACGATTTGGACATCTCAACTTTGGCGATCTCGAATTGCTATCCAAAAAGGAGATGGTGAGATGATTGCCTTCAATCAATCAACTCAACCAACTATGTGAAGGATGTTTACTTGGAAAGCAATATCGAAAGAGTTTTCTAAAGGAGTTTATCTTAAGAGCCCATAAGTCGCTCGACCTTATACATATAGATGTGTGCGGACCAATTAAGCCGAGCTCTCTTAGTAGTTGTAACTATTTCCTTCTCTTCATTGTTGATTTTTCAAGAAAGACATGGATGTACTTTTTGAAACGGAAATCAGAGGTATTTGGAGCTTTCAAGAAATTCAGAGCCATGGTGGAGAAAGAAAGTGACGTGAGATTAAGCCCATGAGATCCGATCGAGGTGAGTTCTAAAGAGTTTCAAGAATATTGTGAAGACAACGGAGTTCGTCGACCACTTACAGTTTCAAGACCCCCAACAAAATGGAGTGACGAAAAGGAAGAATAGAACCATCCTTAACATGGCGAGGAGCATGCTCAAAAGCAAGAGAATGCCAAAGGAGTTTTGGGGGTAAGCTGTATCAAGTGCTCTCTACTTATCTAATCACTCACCTACAAGAAGTGTGTGGGGGGAAGACACCACAAAAAGCATGGAGCGGAAGAAAGCTTGGGATCTCCCATCTAAGAGTATTTGACAGTATAGACTACACACGTGACCATGATGAGATGAGGTCCAAGCTTATTGAGAAAAGTGAGAAGCTTATCTTCATCGGCTATGACTCATACTCTAAAGGATACAAGTTGTACAATCCAACCAATGGGAAGACTTTCATTAGCCAAGATGTGGAGTTCGATGAAGAAGGAGAATCGGATTGGGGTCCACATGATGAAGACCACGATTTTCCTCACTTTGAAGAAGAAGATGTGGAGCAACCAAGGATGGAGTAAGAAAAAGAGGACGGGGTCCACATGATGAAGACCACAAGTTTCCTCACTTTGAAGAAGATGTGGAGTAACCAAGGATGGAGTAAGAAAGAGAGGAGCCTACTACCCCACTAACTTCACCAACCGCAAGCACTCAAGGGGACCCATCATCATCTTCAAGCAAAAGTTCCAGCGAAAGAGTGCCACACTTCAAGAGCCTACAAGAACTTTATGAGGTCACTGAGAATCAAGACAATCTTGCTCTTTTTGCCTTCTTGCCGATTGTAAGCCCATAAATTTTCAAGAAGCTGTGAAATTCAAGAAGTGGAAAGAGTCTATGAATGAAGAGATTAAGGGGTTGTTTGGATGCCTGGAAGTGGGTAGAAGTGAGGAAGAGGGAAGTCAGATTCTTTTCCTTTTAGAAAATGAGAATTTGTGTTTCTTTTTCGGCGTTTGGATGGTAGTCAGGAAGTGTAATCAGAAAAGTGTGATGTCTTTTTCGGTATTTGGTTGGTAATGTGGAGGTGGAAGGTTGACCACAAAGTTGATTGTAAAATAATATTAAAATAAAAATTAATTATGAAAAATGGACTATAAATAGAATGCAAGTAAGATTTACATGACCATAAAATCAAGTGTTAGCTACAACTTAGTACAAATGAGATTTACATGACCACAAAATTAACTGTAGCACTTTGGAAGTAAGAAAATGGTTGTGTAAAAGGAAAAAGAGAAAAAATAAGAGGGTTTTTTCTATTTTTTCTTTTCCGGTGTTTGGATGGTCAGTGAAAGTGGGAAATGACACTTCCTACTACCTCACTTCCGACCGCTTCCTTGAATCCAAATTGCCCCTAAAGCAATCGTGAAGAACGACACCTAGGAGCTTGCAACACTTCCAAAAGGGCACAAGGTGACTGGCGTAAAGTGGGTGTACATGACAAAGAATACCAAGGGAGAAATTCAAAGATACAAGATAAGGTTGGTGGCAAAAGGCTATAGACAAAGAGCCGGCATTGACAACAATTCAGCTATAGCATTAGCTAATAATCTTGTTTTTCATGATCGAAGCGAACACACCGATACATGTATCACTACATAAGAGATTGCATTGCAAGAAAGGAGGTGCAAGTAGAGTATGTGAAGTCCCAAGATCAAGTTGCAGATATCTTCACCAAGTCACTCAAGTATGAACTTAATCAAGATGAGAAGTTTGCTTGGAGTCATGAAATCAAGTTTAAGGGGATGTTGAATAATAAACTTGATTTTTGGCCCTGTAACTAATGGGTTTGTTTTGTGCTAGTGATAGTTGGGTTCAATCAAATTTAGCTTCTAAAGAAGTTTATATTCTAGAGAGTACTTTTTCTAGAGAGTACTTCTTCTAAAGAGTTCATGGTTGGATTGACTATGATAATTCCAAAGTATGTTGAGTTGACTATGTTGATTCCAAGGTATCTTGAATTAACTATGGTGATTCCAAGGTATATTTAATTGTATGTTGAATTGACTATGATGATTTCAAAGTGTATTTAATTGTAAGTCTAGAACCCTCTTATAAGCACTATAAATAGGAGTGGTTTCTCTCATTTTGTGTGTCAAGTCAAAAAAGAAATTCTAAGAAGTAATACAAATAGCTCTTTCCTCCAAAATCTCTAGTTTCTCCTTTCATCCCTAGCCTTTTCTACTTCAAAAATATCTCCCATTCCAACATAACTGTGGGAGCATTCTGAATTCATACGGAACTTTTGAAATGGCTTGCAACTATCTACATGAGAGTTTAGGTTATTAATTATAAAAAATAAACAAGACATTAATGTCTTGTTTATTTTTTATAATTAATAACCTAAACTCTTCATGTAGATAGTTGCAAGCCATTTCAAAAGTTCCGTATGAATTCAGAATGCTCCCACAGTTATGTTGGAATGGGAGATATTTTTGAAGTAGAAAAGGCTAGGGATGAAAGGAGAAACTAGAGATTTTGGAGGAAAGAGCTATTTGTATTACTTCTTAGAATTTCTTTTTATAAAAAATAAAGAAGACATTATATATATATATATATATATATATATATATATATATATATATATATATATATATATAGGGGTTACTGTACCTCAGCCTGCAGGCTGAGATAGTTTCTCAGCCGGCGGGACGTGGCTGAATATATGCCACACATCGGCCGCAGTGTGTTGGCGCCAAAAAAATCAAAAAAATCCTGCCTAAACAATCGTGAAACAAATTGACCAAAATACCCTTTTTTAATTCTAAACTAGGGTCAGACGAAGACCTTGATAGAGACGATCCATTCTGGGAGTTCATCGGTGAAACAAAAAAACCTCAAAAACAGTAAGATGATGAGAAAATAAGTGATGAAGAGGAAGAGCAGAAGAATGAAGACGATGAATCTGCTTATGATGGGGATAATGACGAGGATTAGGATTTCCTGATCTTCTGATATTTAATTATATTTTGTCTTTTTTTAAAAGCTTTTAATTCTATTTTTTTGTAATGTCTCTTTCTCACTATATTAACTTATAAGCTCTTTTAATTACATATCCAAACTGCGACTGCTGCTCTTAAACACTGCGACCATAGTCGCAATCCTACTACTGATGCAATTTATGGTCGCAGTTAATCATTTATCAGTTCCCAATGCGACTATGGTTGCAATAATGTACTGTTTTGGAGTTCAAAGTAATTCAAAGTTATAGTGTATTAACTTTTAAACTGTTTTGGATAACTGAACAGTCACCTAGGAAGTATACACAATTTTTGGAAAAAGGTAGAAAATAAGTTTGGGAGATATTCACGTGGTTTGAGAGCTTAAACCCTTTGGAATTTCGGGATTAAAAATATATAAAGGGTCATCAGCAAAGGATTACAAACATACTAAATTATTTTTGCTCAAACACGTTACTCTCACTGTTCGGTCAATAGACTCAAAAAAATGTCTTCTCCACCGTCTTCACCGGAAAGAAGCAAATCATCTAATGATGATTGGATGTATAGTTCTGAAGATATGTCTCGCTACGGGTCAGAGGATGAGCTTGATACAGACGACCCGTTCTGGGAGTTCATTGATGAACCAAAATACAAACATGAAGAGGAAGAAAGCGAAGAGGAGAATGTCGCTGAAGAGGAGGAAAAGACGGAAAGCGATACAGAAGACGAAAGCATGACTCTTGACGACGAATCTGATTACGATGGTGATGACGAGGATTAGAAGTTTAAAAAATTGTATTTTGTATTTTTTTAAATATATATAAATCTGTTTTCTAAAGTTAATTGTGTGAGTTACATTTTTTACTACCATGTCTTGGTTGAAATGCTGTACAATTGTTACAAACCTTCATTTTAAATATTTTACGCTAAACGAATATACTGCGACCATGGACGCAGTTAATAATTATATTACTTCACCCGTATAAATTTTTAAAATGAAAGGATGCGACTTTGGTCGCAGTTGCTGGACGCATATTTAATAAATAAACTGCGACCTTGGTCGCAGTTGCTGGTCTTTAGTCTTAATCAACAACAACACTGCTACCTTGGTCGCAGTTGCTAACCGTAGTCTTAATAAAATACAATGCGACCTTGGTCGCAGTTGTTGGTTTTTGGACTTAATAAAATACACTGCGACCTTGATCGCAGTTGCTGGTTTTTGGACTTAATAAAATACACTGCGACCTTGGTCGCAGTTGTTGGTTTTTGGACTTAATAAAATACACTGCGACCTTGGTCGCAATCGCTGGTCTTTATTTTTAATCAACAACACTGCGACCTTGGTCGCAGTTGCTGGCCGCAGTCTTAAAAAAATAATCTGCGACCTTTGGTCGCAGCTGCTGGTCTTTAGTCTTAATCAACAACAACACTGCGACGAGGTGACACGTCACCGCAGAAGTTGCTTAGTCGCAGTTTTTGGTCGAAGTGTCGACCCTGGTCGCAGTTGTTTCTGTTTGCAATGTAGTCTTATGCGATCTTGGTCGCAGTGTCGTCTCTGGTCCAAGTTGTTTTGTTTGCAATGCATGACTGCGACCAACGTCGTAGTTTATTAAAAAACAAATATGATTTTTATTTATGTCCAGGTATTTATCTCCAGGGATGTGAAAATGATACAAAACGCTCTCTTATACAATAAGATTGAGTGTTACAATACAGCAGTACAAAGAAGACTAAACATCAAAAGACGCTCTCTTATACAATAAGATTGAGTGTTACAATACAGCAGTATAAAGAAGACTAAACATCAAAAGAGCCCTTGTTGACTAAGAGCAGTGGTGTTATTGAGGTTTGGTGGCAGCAGAATCCTCTGATTCCACCTGACCCTCCAAAGTGGCGGGATACGATCCTTCGTTTATGAACATCTCTTCCACCAGAAGGTTATCCAGTGAGCATGGAATTTCCTCGATGTCACTTCTGGGGTAAGAGAGGGAAAGTGAGACCTCACAAGGTATGCTACCCACCACTATATCCACCACATCCCCGCCGCCATATCCACTCTGACCATCCCGTGCCAGCAAGCTTGACTGCTGCATCAAGTCCGAGGAGATCTCGGTGAGGGTTAAGTCCTCGTCAGGGATCATGACTTCTTCCCCTGTGAACGATGAGAACCATGACTTCTTCCCTTGTGGACGATGAGGTCTATGACTTCTTCCCTTGTGGACGAATATCGATCAAGTTCGTCCATAGGGTCATCTTCATCCATGGAGGCAGGCCCCTATTAGAGACTCTGAAGAAGGCGAAAATTCTCAGAGCAATTGCTCTCGAAAGAAAACAGTCTAATTATGGGCTGTTAAAGGGAGAGGGTTAGCCCTATTTATAGGCAGCCCATAATAACCATAATTAATGGTTCATTAATCAGAACCGTCGGCTTTAATGCTCTCCAACCGCCAGCGCCGGTTTGGCATTAAAAGACTTTAACGCTTAAACCCAATGAAGAGCCGACGCGTAGGCAACGTAGACTTGACGTTTAAAGATCTCATAAAATCTTTATGACAGGCCGCGTCTCTCGGAGTGACTCCAAGTCGCGTCCCCTCAGCAAACTTTTCATTTATCATTTAGATTCAAAAAATGACTTAATCCAAAACAACACTTAATAAAACAACACTGCGACCTTGGTCGCAGTCCATGTAATACAACCCTAGATTGCAGTTGCTAGCCATCTTTATCAATAACAACACTGCGACCTTGGTCGCAATTAACCATGTACACTGCGACCAAAGTCTCTGACTAAGGTCGTAGTTTAAATGTACACAGCGACCAAAGTCTCTGACTAGGGCCGCAGTTTAAATTAAACTATAAAGTAGAATTTTATCGCAGGCTGAAAAAATTGATCTGAAAAGATTTTATATTTTCAGAAAAAATTTTATCGCAGGCTGAAAGTAGAAACTAGATCTTTCAAAAAAGAGGTAAGGAAATAGGGCGAAAAGTAATTTATATACAATAACCTAAATCCTATAAAGAGCGGCAAAAAAAGGGGGAAAAATAATAATAAACAATAAGGAAAGTTATCGAAAAGGGGGTATTTGGTAATTTAACTTCTTCCTAAAAGCGGGCCGCAAGTCAGTGAGGTAACAAATTGAGCCACGTCACCGCAGGCTGACAAAGCAATCTCAGCCCGCAGGCTGATATACATTTTTCTCATATATATATATATATATATATATATATATATATATATATATATATATATATATATGAGATAGACTTGTGTCATTCTGGAAGGATTCGACTTCGAATCATTCCCACTCAAATACCAACATCCGACATTCAAATACAAGATCTACTCCGTTAAAGTTGATCTATATTATTTAAAGTAACTAAAAATAAAAAATCAAATGTTTTGAATACTTTTTGATACATCCATCAAGCGGTACAAAATGGACGGCCGAAAGTAGTGAGTTGGTTAGATCTATGTCTTTAGACATACAAATTCTCGATCCGGCCATTTGATCATGATCTAAACATTAAAAAACCCTTACAAACTAATTTTTGTTAGGTTTCAAATGTTCTATACCGTTAACTAACCAACTCACTATTTAGGCTGTTCGTTTTTTCCCTACTTAATGCATGGGCAAAAAGTATTTAATACTTAATTTTTGATTTATAGATACTTGAAATAATATAGATCAATTTCAATGAAATGGATATTGTATTCTAATGTCGTAGTGTTGTATTTTAGTGGGAAGGATTCATGCTCAAATTCTTCCGGAATGGCACAAATCTCTCTCTCTCTCTCTCTCTCTCTCTCTCTCTCTATATATATATATATATATATATATATATATATATATATATATATATATATAACTTAGAAGCCAGATTATGTCGGCATCATATAGTAATGGTGGAAGAGCAGCAACTTGGGTTCCTTTAGCACTCATCTAGATATGAGAATGGACGTGTCCATGGCCCCATTGAACATGCCCAATAGAAAATTTTCTATAAGAATATGAATTTTCTCATTTTCTTATAAATTTTTTTTTCTATTAAGCATGTCTAATGGGGGCCTATGGACACGTCCATTCTCATCGCTACAGTCATATGGGTCTGGTATGGGTGATGCGAGGGCTAACTCAACCTGATTCAGAGAACCGATGCTCAGGATGTTTCATACATGTAGTACTATATTATACTTAAAGACTTTTGAATGAGTGAAGACAAATCCTATCTTCTCCCTTGTAACAGAGGAAAATTCTTCTAACCATGTTGGCAGCTTGATAAAGTTGGATCCATGACCTCTCCCATCACAAATGCGGTCAACACGCCAAGTTCCTTCAACCCTACTGATGTAGTATGTTAGGGTTGCATATTTTAGTTCTTTGTTGATTGAATCTGATGCAATACTCAACATAGGACTACAGATGAAGTTTATGATAAGATAATAGGTTTGAGATCAAACCTATCATTTTTCTCCACATGTCCTGTCTTCTCCTTCTCTCGAAGTCCTTCACTGAATCTAACTCCCAACACACTTAGTTGTTTCCTTCTCCCTTTCTCTCTGGTTTGCCTTGTCTCTTTCCCTAAAATTCACTCCTAACATGCCTAAATCATACCTTCAGACTAGCAATTACACTAGCTACAAACTCCTAGAGTTGCAACATACTTTAATTTTCATATATTGTAACCAAACTAAGTTTGTACGGATCATGTAGGATTTTCTAATTAGTGTTTCGTCTCTGGGTCAACAAGGATGGTCAATTACTGTGTTGGCTTTATTACTTGTGTGTTTGTGTGTGCACATTCGGGCAGGCATGCAGGTGTGCGTATGGGTGAAAAGGATGGATGGTTATGGATTGGCTCTGTGCCGTGTGTGTGTGTGTGTGTGTGTGTGTGTGTGTGTTCGTTCGTTTCCATTTTGTTTCTTCTCTCTTTCCCCTCTTTTCTCTTCTTCTTCTTCTCCACTTTCCTTCGTCCTTTTCTTTTTTGTGTGTGTGTATGGTGGGGAGCGTGCGCATATGTTGGGGTACATGATGTACTTTTCTTCCTCTATACTCTATAGCTATTAATCTGATCTGAACCCTTTAAACCTTTTGGAGACAGCAAAAAATGTTTCATTATTTGAGCGCCATATTTGTGAACTTTTATCTCTCGGTGATGGGGAAACCACCTTGATACTACAGTCGGATGCCTCATTACTGATTATTGTACTTGTGTGTTCTTGACTGGTTTTTTCATAGGTACCCATCCCACCTGGCCATGTTTATGCCATCAATGATGCCCTTCCGGCGGAGGGTGCTGCTGATGACTATGAGACCTGCTTGAAGCAACTAGTCAAGACTGGTGTGCTGCAGTCTGCAGCCTCAGGGTTCCCAAAGTTTGATCTCATGCTGTTAGGAATGGGCCCTGATGGCCATGTAGCTTCCCTCTTCCCTGGGCACCCACTTCTCAAGGAAAAGGAGCACTGGGTTACCTTCATCAAAGACTCCCCAAAGCCACCGCCTGAGAGAATAACTTTCACTTTTCAGTGATCAACTCCTCGGCAAACATTGCACTTGTGGCCACTGGATCTGGCAAAGCTGGCGTTGTGCAGCAGGCTCTGGGCGGTGAAAACAGCTCGTCCGAGTTGCTGCCTGTTCAAATGATCGCACTAGAAGATGGAGAACTGACTTGGTTTGCTGACAAGGCAGCAGCATCGAAACTCTAGTGTAAGTCAACCCTTGTGATCACGCCAGTCATTTTCGTTTTAGCAAACTTTTCAATAAATGTTTGTTCCTCAGATGGAGGTTCGAGGCAAAAGGCGACACCAATTGCTTCGTTGGGAGAGTGTTTATGTAGCAGGGTTGTCATGTATGTGGTCTTTGTTGAGTGAGTTGACATTTTTCTTCACTTTGGTAAACTCCCTTGTATTAACTTATAATTTTACAAGAAACAGAGGTTTACGAGAATGTAATGTTGGAAAAATAGAAATTATATGCGGAATAAAGACCATGGATCAATGAATCACATACAACTCAAGATAATCAAATGCATAAAATGAGCAATAATAAATGCACTATACCTGAAGCCATTGAAGAAGGTTGGATGAAGACCTTGATTCCTTTGATGAATTGAAGAAGAAGATCCTGCAAACCCTAAAGCAAATTGATCCTCTTTTCTCTTCTCCTTTTCTTTTCTCAAAACTTCTCTATTCTTTTCTGATGGAGAGACACGCGATAAAAATCAGCGTTTATTTTGATTTCTTTACAGGAGGAGAAAAGTGGGTCGCACATTTACAATTAGACCCCTTGAAATAAAGCCTTTCCATCATGGCCCCTTTATATTTCAAGAGACTAAATAAACTATATAAATGTGACTATAATATGGGCATAATATCATATCAGTTAACTTTAACAGGAATCCAATGCAAATAACCAAGGTTATTGGTCCACCTTTAATATGAGATTAACATTCTCCCACTTGGACCATTAACCGTTAAAACTTTAGAAAACAAATAAATGAAAAGACTCATTTAAAAAATCATTTTTGACTCCATTGGATTCCATACTGAAAAACTTTGACACGTGATCACGAATTTTAAAAAAAAAAACAATAACTGATAAGCCCAAATATGAAATACCGTAATACTGCAATTAGTTTGGACTACCAATGCGAGTCATAGCGGTTATACAACATCCACGTCATACTCCCTTCTATATACCACAACATTGATAACCCTTACTAATTGAGTCCATAACCAAAATGACCCCTGTAATTGTCTTGTAAAGACATTTCCTGTTTAACATACATCCAAACATAATATGTGCACACATAATTGGATAACAGGAAACACAGAAACAAAACTTTTATTTGTACAATAATGTCAATTACATAAGTACCAAAATACACATTTACAGATTGCCCAAAAGACCCATTCTTACAACATGTTCCTTGAATATCTTTGGAGGCAATCCTTTTGTCATTGGATCAGCAACCATTAAAGTGGTACTTATACTTACAATTGACACCTTTTGTTTCTCAACTCTTTCTCTAACCACCAAGTACTTAAATTCTATGTGTCTAGAACCATTAGAGTACTTACCATTCTTAGAGAAAAACACGGCTGCTGTATTGTCACAATATATCGTCAACGGCTTGGCAATAGAGTCAACTACACCAAGTGCTGAGATGAAATTCCTTAACCACAATGCATGATTCGAGGCTTCAAAACAAGCTATGAACTCAGCCTCCATCGTGGATGAAGCAGTGATAGTCTGCTTTACACTCTTCCACGAGATTGCCCCACCTGCTAGCAAGAAAATAAATCCTGAGGTAGACTTCCTGCTATCTGGGCAACCACCAAAATCTGAGTCTGAATAGCCGATCACCTCCAACTGATCTGATCTCCTGTATGTGAGCATATAGTCCTTTGTCCCTTGAAGATACCTCATAATCTTCTTAGCCAACTTCCAGTGCTCCATTCCTGGATTGCTTTGGTATCTTCCCAACATCCCAACAGCAAAGCTGATATCTGGCCTGGTACATGTGCTTGCATACATCAAGCTCCCAACAGCTGATGCATACGGAACTGTCTGCATTTGACCCTTTTCTAAGTCATTTCTGGGACACTGGCTACCACTTAATCTGTCACCCTTCTGAATGGGTGCAGGACTGACTGAACACATTTCCATATGGAATCTTTCCAAGACTCGATTGATATACCCTTTCTGAGACAATCCTAGCAATCCTCGAGATCTATCCCTGAAGATCTCTATGCCAATAACATAATTTGCCTCACCCATATCAACCATCTGAAAGTTCTTGGTTAGATAACTCTTAGTTTCATACAGCAAACCAAGATCACTACTGGCTAATAAGATGTCATCTACATACAGAACCAGAAAAATAAACTTGCTCCCACTGATCTTTAGATATATACACTGATCAACAGTGTTTTCTGTAAATCCAAAAGAGGTAATGGTATCATTAAACTTTATATACCATTGCCTGGAAGCTTGTTTAAGTCCATATATAGATTTCTTTAATTTACAAGCCAAGTGTTCTTGTTCTTTAATTGCGAACCCTTCAGGTTGCTCCATGTAGATATCCTCATCCAAATCTCCATTTAGAAAAGCAGTTTTCACATCCATTTGATGTAACTCCAAATCATAATGAGCTACAAGTGCTATAATGATTCTAAGAGAATCCTTCTTAGATACTGGAGAGAAGGTCTCTGTATAGTCAATGCCTTCCTTCTGAGTGAAACCTTTGGCCACAAGTCTAGCCTTATATCGTTCGATATTGCCTTTAGAGTCGCGCTTGGTCTTAAAGACCCATTTACACCCGACTTTCTTACAGTTATAAGGCAATTCAACGAGATCCCAGACTTGGTTTTGGTCCATTGATTTCAACTCATCTTTCATAGCATCAACCCATTTACTAGAATCATTGCATTCTATGGCTTGTGAAAATGAAACTGGATCTTTATTAATCCCAATATCATAATCAGATTCCTGTAGATATACCACATAATCATCTGAAATGGCAGATTTTCTTTCCCTTTGAGATCTTCTCAAAGCTGCCGGTTGTGGTGGTTCTACAATATTTTCAATGGGAATATCCTCATGGAGTGGTGAACCAACATTAACTTGTTGTTCTGGAATCTCAACTTGATGATCAAGCTGAGGTACAACAATCTCTCTTGAAGGAAAGGTAATTGGGATATTTACCCTTACCACTTCAAGATCTACCTTTCTTGGTTCAGTACTCCCACTAATTTCACCATTTTTCAGGAATCTGGCATTACCAGTTTCAACTATTCTTGTACTATGGTTAGGACAATAAAATTTGTATCCCTTAGACTTATCTGGATAACCAATGAAATACCCAGATATTGTTTTTAAGTCTAATTTCTTTTCTTGTGGATTATAAATTCTAGCCTCTGCTGGACAACCCCAAACATGTAAGTGTCTTAAACTGGGTTTCCTACCAGTCCACAACTCGAAAGGAGTTGTTGGGACAGCCTTACTAGGAACCCTGTTCAAGATATACATAGCAGTCTTTAAGGCTTCATTCCACAATGAATTGGGTACATTTGAGAAGCTCAACATGCTCCTAACCATATCCATAAGAGTTCTATTCCGCCTTTCAGCAACACCGTTCTGCTGAGGCGTACCTGGCATTGTGTATTGAGCACAAATGCCACGCTTTTCTAGAAATTTGGCAAATGGACCAGGATGTTGTCCTGACTCATCATATCTACCATAAAATTCACCACCTCTATCTGATCTAATGATTTTAACCTTTCTATCTAATTGTCTCTCGACTTCTGTAATGAACACCTCTAGGATGTCAACAGCCTGAGACTTTTCATTTATTAGATAAACATAACCATAACGTGATAGATCATCTATAAAGGTAATGAAATACCTCTCTCCAGTAAAACAGGGAATGGAGAGTGGTCCGCAAATATCTGTATGAATTATTTCAAGGAGTTCTTTACTTCTTGTGGCACCTTTCTTAGTATGTTTGGTTTGTTTTCCTTTAATACAATCCACACACACATCAAAATCAGTGAAGTCTAGGTTATCCAAAATCCCAGTCTTCACTAATCTTATTATTCTATCCCTGGAGATATGCCCCAGTCTCCTATGCCACAAGATAGAGGATTTTTCATTTATTAAGCCACGTTTAATACCAACATTCATATGCAGAGATAATAAAGATTGTGCAAACTCATCATTCAATGAAATTTTATATAAACCATCACATAAAATTTCATGTCCAACCGGAATTGAATTATACACTAAAGAGAGTTTTCCACAACTAAACAAAACAGAATATCCAAAAACATCTAATTTGGATAAAGACATTAAGTTTCTTGAAATCGAAGGTACATAAAAAGTATCCTCAAGATCCATCTGATGACCCGTCTCCAAGAGTAGTCGATAAACACCAACATATTCGACCTCCACTTTGAGACGGTTCCCCATAAAGACGAATCTCTCACTTTCCTTCGGTTTCCGGGTTGTAAGGAATCCCTGCATTGAATTAGTTATATGAGTTGTGGCTCCAGAATCTATCCACCAAGTATTAGAAGGAACTTCAGCAAGATTTGATTCAAAACATACAAAAGAAAGATTTGTACCTTTCTTTTCGAACCAAGCTTTCCTCTTGTTGCAGTCCTTCTTCACATGTCCTTTTCTGCCACAGAAGTAGCATTTGACAGTGAAAGCTTTTCTATGACCTTGGCTACTTTCCCCATGGTCATTTCCTTTCTTTGATGGAAATCTCTTACCTCTTCCATATTTACTTTTCTTATGGATACCCCCTGAAGTTACTGCCAACACTGAGTGCTGTCCTTCTTGCCTCAGCCTCACCTCCTCCTGAACACACATACCAGTTAGCTCATTCAAGTTCCACTTATCTTTATGAGTATTGTAGTGGATTTTGAATGGCCCAAACTGTGGAGGAAGTGAGTTGAGGATGAATTGAACCAAGAAGGACTCATCAACCTTCATACCCAGTGATCCTAACTTAGCAGCCTTATCAGACATGTTCAGTATGTGTTGCTGAACTCCTCTATTACCATCATATTTCATGGTGGTAAGTTCAGCCATGAGGGTGCCAGCTAAAGACTTATCTGCTGACTTGAATCGGTCTTTTACTGCAGACAACAGTTCAGATGCACTAGTTGTAGGTGGGAGTGAGGTCTTGATGTTATTGGCTATGGTCATCTTTATGAACATTAAACTGAGCCTATTAGACCTTTCCCAAGCTTTGGCATGGCTGACCTGTTCTGCTGTACTCTCAGCAGTTACTTCATCAGGTTTATCAACTATTAATGCCATGTCTAGGTCTAGGACACCCAGTGTGAACTGTACATGTTCAAACCATTCTGAGAAATTTGTACCGTCCAAGGCCGGAATGCTAGTGGCATGAGTGTGGAGGGAAGTAGGGACGTTCACTGAAACATAATAGGACAAGCTCACATTAATGCCTCGAATCAATACAAGTTTTAAATTTAATTAAGATGAACTATTGATATCACTCTGATTTCTCCTTTGGGCGAAACCCAAGCATATCTAGTGTTCACTCTTTAGGTGAGAACTTTTATCACCTATGTAGGTCTAATATAATTTATGTTACTCAGATAGTAAGTCTTGTTACCTTTGGGTATCCAATTCTACACCACTAAGTTACATAAATTATACTACCCTACCCCGGTTCTTAATTATTTGAAAGAGACTTTCCTTTTGGCCAGTCCCAATCTCCTAACTAGAACCGCCATCGAGAGTATTATTGTTCTTTAATGTCATTTATATTGACAAGTCTTTTATGTAGTTGTGTATTCATAAGATTCACTAACCTAGGTCACTTTGGCAACTACTAAATCAATAAACCTTATGAATACCAAACTAACCAATAATATTCTCTAATACTTTTATTTGAGTAAAGCCATAATATCTCAATACATTACTTGACCAAGTATCAATCTATATTAACACAATAGCTTAAATGTGTAACATACTTTAATGATTGATTATTAACAAATATTAGTCGACTACAAGAAATTATTAGTCGACTAGGGTCAAGTCTAGTCGACTATAGGTTTAGGTCTAGTCGACTAGGGCAAAAGAAATTAGTCGACTATACCCAGATTATAAGTCGACTACACACATTATCAGTCGACTACAAAATTAATTAGTCGACCCCTGAATCCAACAGAAAGTTCTCAATTCTCGGGTCATCGAATTAGTCGACTAATAAATATGATTAGTCGACTATACATTAATTAGTCGACTAGTCATAAATTGAACTAAAAATATAGTCGACTCCTGCAGCAAACAGAGAGTTGCAAACTTTCTGGAAAAGGGATTAGTCGACTACAAACTTTGATTAGTCGACTAATCGTCGGCGAAGCAGTTATATAATTGCAGTTCCTGCTCCGACGATTTTTTAATCCCAAAATTACAAAAAATTAGGGTTTCAATTCCTTTGATTTTGATCTCAAATTAATTGCATACTTAGAGGAATGTGAACATGAAATTAGGGCTATAAGATCCTCTACAAATTCTACAATTAAAAGATCAAAAATCTAAATTTATGAATTGTAAATCAAAACCCTAACTTTTCATAATCCCTAAATCCAAGTTGTATTGATTCTTAATCATGGCTCTGATACCAAATGTTGGAAAAATAGAAATTATATGCGGAATAAAGACCATGGATCAATGAATCACATACAACTCAAGATAATCAAATGCATAAAATGAGCAATAATAAATGCACTATACCTGAAGCCATTGAAGAAGGTTGGATGAAGACCTTGATTCCTTTGATGAATTGAAGAAGAAGATCCTGCAAACCCTAAAGCAAATTGATCCTCTTTTCTCTTCTCCTTTTCTTTTCTCAAAACTTCTCTATTCTTTTCTGATGGAGAGACACGCGATAAAAATCAGCGTTTATTTTGATTTCTTTACAGGAGGAGAAAAGTGGGTCGCACATTTGCAATTAGACCCCTTGAAATAAAGCCTTTCCATCATGGCCCCTTTATATTTCAAGAGACTAAATAAACTATATAAATGTGACTTTAATATGGACATAATATCATATCAGTTAACTTTAACAGGAATCCAATGCAAATAACCAAGGTTATTGGTCCACCTTTAATATGAGATTAACATGTAAAGTATTTGAAACCAAGATATTGTTGGAGGATCAGATTTGCTTGTGCAAAATGCAGCTTGTCTCCAATGAGGGAATGTTCCTCTTGTTTATGTCATAGACTTTGATGAATATCTTCGGAACAGTATTTCTTAAAATTTCAGATGAAGGAAACATCAACAGCAAGGAGAAGATGACAAGCTTAATCGATTGCATGAATACATTGCGCAAGCCTCTAGTTTCTTAAAAACCTTAAAATCACATCAAATTCGCTCCTTAAATCAAACCCGCGAGCGTGATTGATTCACCTACCTTCAACACTCCTCCTTTCTCTTCTTCCCCCTCCTCCTCGCAAATGCTGCAGCAGGGAATGACCTCCCAATCCCCACAGCGCTCTTGAAGTAAATCTTGCTCCCTCCGTCAGCGCTGCTGCTCATCATCTCAGTGATGGGCACCCAAAGCCGCATCTGCGCGCTCTTAATCCCGGTCATATGTAGCTCACCCGTGTGCCCGTCCCTTTGAAGTGGTGCTCCAAGGGTCCTTTCGACTTCATCCACACGAACCCTGTCTCTCGAACACTGCCAGAATCCTCCAGGTCCTTGAGGGGGAGGACACCCTTGGGGAAGCCAAGAACGCCTCTGCGCCATAGATGGTCTCTGCGCCTGCAAGCTCGGAATCGGCGGTGACCAGGGTACCCATTTTGGTCGTCATGGTGGTGGTGGTGGATGAGAGGGGCTTGGTGTTGGATGATGCTTGCTCTGTTAGGATTTTAAATGGCTTGAAGGTGGAGGGAAAAGAGGAATTTTGGTGGGAGGAAGCTCAACTGACAAAGCATGGAGTTTTAGAGCTTGGTCATGTAATTATTTGGGCGGGGTGGGTATTGAATTCAATTTTGATTAACATAATACTAGGAGACAAAGGCTACACAACACTTTTTCTTTTTCTATCACAAGACGATTTCTCAAAATTTTGTCTACAATATAATCAGACAAATACAACTCTTTTACATACAATGTAATCTCCCAAATACCACTCTTTTGTATATATTTATAATAATAAAAATCTTATGATAAATGCAGGAGGTCTCAAGAGCATGATTAAAAGAAAAAGACAAAAGAAAAGAAAAGAAAAAGAAAAAGAAAAAGGTCCCACTCTCTTTTAATACTGTTGAGTCTGTTTCTCACTCTCCTGTTTGAATTGAATTCCTCACATGAGTCAGCTCAATCAGCGCTCTACTCCCTTCATCTCATCGTTCCCAAAATTAATAACAAATCGAAGCCCCACCATCATCGCGATCTGATTCCTTTCCTCCATTACTGGGAACCAACAAGTCAACAAGAAGAAGATCGGAGATTGAAGATCAGAGATTGAGATCGAGATCTTCGATGGTTGTTTGGGGCTGGGCGGAGGGGCGAGGCGGCGGGTACTTGGGGGCGAATGTGGGTGTAGCCCTGGGTGTGACGGCCATGGCTGGGCTCGCCTTGACCACCAGCCTTCGTCCTCTTCTTGCGGAGGTAATGCAAAAAGGGAAAGAAATTGAGCTTGATTATGTGATGAATTGAGAAAAAGGAGCGGTTCTTAGATGAAAGCACTGAGGAGATCAAACACTTCTTGCTCTTCTCGTTCCTCCTCGTCCTCTCCATCTCTCTTTGCCGCCTCATCTCCCTCGCCTCTGTCATGGATCCACTTGAGATCGCTCCTCATTGTTGCCTCCTCCCCTCTCCCTCATCGGTGAGTCCCTCCTTTTTGATCCATCGTCGCTCTTGATCTCTCTGTGTCCGTTTCCTTTTGGCTCCGATTTCTCACACTACACTCCACTGTCTGATTCCTCACTGAAAGGAAAATTCCTTTTAGTTGAGAATTTATTTATTGTAAATTTTTAGATGACCGTGTGCTAATGAGACTCTCTGTATTGATTTAAGACCTAGTATTAGCTCTCCATGGACTCGGAGAAGCAGACGCGCTCTCTCCCACAGGAGGTGGAGAAGCCTGTTCACCACAGAAGGAAAACTTCGCGATGGAGGTGTCAAGTTCTTGAAGAAAGCCAGGAGCGGAGTAAGATTAATAAACTTCATCTCATCTTCATTTTTAGTAGTCGATTGCTTAATTTGTTTATATCTGCATGGTGTTGATTTGTGATGTTTGCTTGTGGTTCAGGGGATTGATCCAAGCATCAGAGCAGAATTTTGGCCTTTCCTTCTTGGACTGTAAGAGTTCTAGCCTTTCATGTAGAATTTTGTTAATTAATAAGTGCTTGGATGGGGGGTCCTTTTTTATTTGATATATAGGTCATGCTTCGTTTAATCCGCTTATGTTATTTCTATGTGTATTATACAATTGCAAGGAAGTATTGTTGAAAATGATATATATTGTATAGTAACTAGTATACCGCTCTCTGTGCGGTGGAAACCGACCGACTTGTGAGCGTCGACTGACACATCGATTCGATGCTTTTGTTGTGGAGCCAACCTCCTCAACCGGTAGTAACTGCCTCAGGGGCAGCTAGTCAGGAGTCGAACAGAAGCACGAGTTGAGTGATGAGCTAAAGCAGGGTAGCGAAACTCGGCCCCTTGCTTGCCACATAAGTCAAGACAGTTCGAGGTCGGTTGGATGAGAGGGAGAGAGCAGGGCGGCGGCGGCGAAGGGCCGGTGAAGGCGAATACTAAACAACAAAAATGAAGGAAAAACTGACCAACAGATGCCATAATAAGATGCCACCATAATCATAACAGGATCATTAGTCCTTGTTGAATCCAAATGGTGATTCTCCTTATACGATATAATCATTCTGCAATAAAAACTGACAAACAGAATTTTGATGGTCATTCATCAAGAATTGTTTTTTTTTTTTGTCATCATGTCAGGTAACTTAAATACATACATATAAAAGAAGCAAATTTGGAAGGAAAAAAAGTCATATATTTCAAATATATGAAAGGAAAAAAGTTAAAATGGGTTTAACATAAATTATAATGTAATAACCACTTGTAATAATATCATTTATGATCTGAAAATAAGTTGTGGTGCTTACAAAAGGATTAAAATAGTGAAATTCAATCCATCACGTATCAGAAACTGGGGACTCCATATCAAAATCATACAATCTTTAGAACAAAAAGGCAGAATGGAGAGCAATTAGCTAGAAATGTATCAAAGAAAGTAGAGAGTTAAAGATATCTAATTATTTATCGTTATAGTGAAGCAAATGTTCTTTAACCAGCATTTTCAAGAATTGGATGATCAAGCAATGGCATATTCTTAGTTCCTACTTAACGTACATTCTAACACCATGTTGATAAAGATCATTTTTTATGGTTCAATTGGTAATGCAGTGTCTAGTATGCTTCCAAAAGATACACCAGCATGTATGCTTCAGGCATTCTTAAGGTAGGCATCCATATATGCATGCATAAAGTTCATATAACAAGCAACTGAAGCTCAAGCTCCCATACCGGGAATGTCAAGTGTGAATGTCCTAGACTCCTAGTACAATGCTGAACGCTCTAACCTGAGTAAGATGAGAAACTTTTAATTTGTTATCAGCCCAAAAAAGTTTTACAGAATGATTTGATCTAGAATATAGGATACTGATGCAAGCATAACATCAAGAAATTACATGTGGTTACTGGAAGCATATGTACCTCATTATAACAGGATGCCTTGCTAAAAGTCTAGTTCCTGCCACATTGTAAATTAATGCTGGATTGTAGACAACTTATCACATGACATGCTGAATAAATAACAATAATGGACAACTTTGGCTCATTGAAGTTTAAAAAAAAATCTTTTACATGCAGAGAAGCCCATTATTTGACTTGCTCTAATTAGATATTGTAAGATAGCAAATGATTTAGAAAATTAGAACATTTTTTGTCTATGGAGGAGACTCACAATATCGGGAGATCAAAGCTTCACCATGGATATGTTGACATAATTAGTGGACTTATCTGAATGGAACTACAAGGTTTAATGAGTAGGAACTGGCCTTAATTCTAAATTGTTGTTGTGTGCGCACGCTCGCGTGTTTGTAGTAGGAACTGGCCTTAATTCTAAATTGTTATTGTTGTGTGTGCGCGCGCGCATGTTTTGTGCAAGCTCTATGTGAGAAGGAATGGTAAATTGTATGTTAAAAATTCAATGTTAAAAACCTCTACCAAATAAAATGAGGAAAGAAATTAGAGTCACAAAACAATGTAAAGAAGCGATTTCAGTATTTATTAAACCGCAAACTCATAAAGGTTAAGATTACATCAAGACAAGTAAATAAATTTAAAGAGAGAATGGCAGAAAGGGCATGCCCTTCTTTCCCCTTGACATTAGATAGGTTTAGTCAAAAGAAAAGCACAAGCAAACGATCAGCAAGCCAGACCCCATTCAAAGCAAAGAATGAATTTCATCGCTAAATTTAAAAAAAACTTAGAAAGGACGAAAGCAATCAGACATGGAGGTGACGAACCTTGGTGAAGACCCCAACATCACACTCCATGGCAACCTTGGCCAAGAAGAGATCATCGGCCAACAACCTCTCCTTAAATCCCCCAAACTGTAGCAGCCAACGGAACACTGGGGACTTCTCTAGCTCTGCAAACCTCTCTACAATAGATCCAGGGATCCGCCCTGCCTCCACCGGCGCTGTCAGATCAGACGGCAAGCTCTCGAGCGATCACCCATAGCCCCCAGAGCAACAACTCACCTGGAACGACAAGACGCGCAGATGCTAAATTGTGTGAAATATAATCTTGGCCAATCTCCTCTTATACTCCTAACAATAACAAAAATTTGCCAATTAGGACATCAATGAGAATTAGGGCACCGAGGGACAAAGTTGAGACGAGTACCTTGAGATTGAGGAGGTCGTCGCGTTTGAAACAGACCTTGACGAGGACGAGGCCCTCATCGTGCTTGCAGAAGATCGACTTGAAGAAGCGACCGCGGCCCAAGACCTCGATGAGGACGAGATTGTAAGAGGAGGGGAGATCGTGGATGTAGTCATAACCTACCTCGCTTTGCTCTCTCGCGCTCAAAATTGAAGACGGACAGATGGACGAACTTTTTACAATAGGAGTCACGAGAGAAAACCTTTCTCGCTTCGCTTGATCGGTTTTGAAAAGGTAGTTTGTTCTACTCAATTGTATGCTCTATTACAATTGCTTCACGGTTGCGACAAAGTTGGAAGCTTTATGTTATGATAAGTTTGGTTAACTTCTGAGTTATTTTGTTCTTTTTGCACAAATTTCTATTGGAGATGTAAATTTGTTTAGCCTACTAAACCTCACTAAATCAAGTAAATTTGACATCATACTTAACTTGCGCCACTGTTATATATGTGATATGCTATTACCCTAGAAGGTGATCTTGGTCATACTTAAGATCTTCATCATCTCTTATTTTGGTGGGGGGGCAAGTTTGGGGGTAAGAGGCAGTACATGGTACTAGCAAAAATTCCTGCTCTGTAGACACCAGTATGCACAAATTCATTGGCATTATCATATCTTTCATATTTGCACAACCTACACACTGCAATCTCACAACATACACATAGCGAGTGGCTACTAAACACACACGCACACACAATCTCTCTCTCTCTCTCTCTCTCTCTCTCTCTCTCTCTCTCTAGATTGGTGCAGTAGGACTAAAAACATGTTAAAGAGGAAAATAAACTTAGGTACCACAATTATGTCAATTTGGCCTTGATCTATTCGAAGATTCAACACTCAACAGTGAAATTTAATGTAAGCAAATATGGTGCTAGATTCTCATGAACAATTGAGGGATGAATTTAGATATAGAGGTGGGGATGGTTAGATCTGGTACAAATTTGTTCAATTAAATTTTGTTGCATCATCATCAACAACAACAACAAAGCCTTTTTCATTCCAAGCTTCTGGGGTCAGCTACATGAATCTTTCTTCCATTCAGCTTTGTTAGGGGCCATCTTCTTGGTTAAATTAACAACCATCATATCCTTTTTCAATTGCCTCCATTATGTCCATTAATGCTTATATCTAGTTCCCATTGTCCATTGACTAAGGTCCTATCACTTTCCTAACAAGCGCACTGTTTAGCCTTCTTTGCCAATTTTTGTTGCAACATCATTTAATTTGACCATGAGGCATGCATGTGCAACCTTTAAGTCTGACTCCAGTCAATACAGGACACATCATCTGCTCTATGTTGAGTTTAGTTGCCTTGAATGAAGATCTCATTAGGAAAAGATGATACACTTTACAATAATTCCAATTTGCATGTGCAAAGCCTTCCAGAAAGTTGTCAGCCCCAAGAAACTGAAACACAACGGCAAGTTTACTTCTAATAAGTGACAGCTTACTTTTCTGCAAGACATCTTTCAGTAGATGGTAAGCTTTCTGTTGATAAAAATGCCATCTAGAGTATAAATTTAGTGAACTTATCAGAGACTTTCTTTTTTGCATAAAGTTTATTCAGGCTTGTAAATAAATACAAATAGTCCTACTTGAACCCAATTCCATATTTATTTTCCTACATATGGATATCTGAATCATTTGATTAAAACGTGGATACAAATAAAGATAGTGTTTAATTATCTTAAACTTCCAAATGTACTAGAATGTGTCTTGCAATTATAGGTTAAAATTTTATTCAATACATGTAATGTTTTGAATCTTTTGATTAACCCACAAGCAAAGCTAGTGCACTTTATGAATTCTTGTTAGTTCATGCAAAAATGTGCTGAAATGACCGAACTAATTCTTCCTTTTAAGTTTTAACTTTTTGAATCTAATAGAAAAACGTCCGAATAATATTCATATTTGATCAGCATTTTATTGGATTATTACCAAATATGTAGTAGTGACTAGTGAGTTTAATGGTCACATGATATCTGTTTTCATTGCTTTTTTTTACCTATTCTCAAATCTTTTTTTTTTGTGTGCAGTGTTCGCAATCTCGGCCGAGTCGGATACGACTCGGCCCGACTCGGCGTGGTCCGAGATGACTCGGATGCCCGAGTCATTGAGCAGATCCGAGTCGAACTCAGATCGGTTTCGACTCGGCCGACTCAGCCGAGTCTTGGAAGACTCGGCCGAGTCGGGCGAGTCAGATCCGAGTCGGATTCGATCCGGGTTCGACTTGGATCTGCTCAATGAGGCCCGTGAGTTGTCGCCTATAAAAAAAAGGCGAAAAAAACAGAACACGTACCTCTCCTCTAGATCTCCCGTCGCCAACTGAGGAAGAGTCATTGTCGTTGCTCCGCCGATACTCCCTCTCTTCCTCTGAGCTGTCTCTCTTCCCTCAGTCTCTCTGTCTTCTCTCTCTCCCTCTCTCTCTCCATCGATCTCTCTCCCTCTCCCTTTGTCCCTTAGTCTCTCTGTCTTCTCTCTCTCAGTCGATCCTCCCCCTCTCGTCTCTTTTTCTCTCTCTGTCCTCTCTCTCTCCCCCCCTCAGTCTCGCTGTCCTCTCCCCCCTCTCTCTCCCCTCTCCCCCTTCTCTCCCCTCTATTCCTCTCTCTCCCTTAATCTCTCTGTCTTCTCTCTCTCCCTCTTTCTCCGTCGATATCTCTTCCCCTCCGTCCCTTTCCCTCTGTTCCTCTTTCTCCCCCCTCAGTCTCTCCTTCTCTCTCCTCTCTCCGTCGATCTCTCCCCATCTCCATCTCTCTCTCTCCCCCTCTGTCCCTCTCTCTCTCTGTCCTCTCTCTCCCTCTGTTCTCTCTCCCTCTCTCTCAATCTCTCTCCCCCTCTGTTCCTCCCTTCAGTCTCTCTCTAATTAATTTAGTTTAAATTAGTTTAACTTAATTTAGTTTAATTTAATTTAATATAATTTTGTGATTTTATTTAAGTTAGGGAATTTAATAATTTTATTGAAGTTAGGTAATTAATTTAGTTTAGTTTAATTTAGTATAAATTAGATTAGTTTAGTTTAATTTAATTTAGTGTTTTGTGTATTAGGTGATATGTTTTGAATATATGATACATGAATTTTGATGTCTACATTTTTTTTATGATTTGTAATGATTTTTTCATAATTTTTTGAGCTTTCTATGTAACGTTTTGCGCGTATCGTTCGAGTCCGATCCGTCTCGGTGCCGGCCGAGTCGGCGGCCGAGACCGTGACTTTGAACCATGTGTGTGTGTGTTTTGGGTTGTTTTTGTTGTTTGGGGGGGGGGGGGGGGGGGGGGTTGCCATTTTTAATGGGTATGCATTTATTTACTAGCGTTTTATTTTGCATGATATTTTCCTACTCTAATATTAATGAGCTTGATAATTTCATCTAGGCATGAAGTTTGCTAAATATCACATAGCTTAGAATATTTTGCAGTTTTAAGATTTTTTTGTTATTGTCTTTATTGCTGTGTTTCTGACATTGTTATGCAGCTATGATCTGAATAGTTCAGAGGCTGAAAGAAACATCATTAGAGTCCAGAAAAGGTACCAAAACTAACTCATAGATTTCCATCTAATTTTTCTTACTTCATTTTTTCTTTGATATGTTAGTTCTTATCTATTTTAACTATAGTAGGGATCACAAAGCTTTGCACATGTTCATGCTATACAGGATAGAATATGAAGGTCTAAGAGTCGTTGCTTACGACTTTTAAGTCACAACCATCAGGGCATTGAATTGCTCGGTCTGGGTGAATTCAGTAGAGGCGGAAGTTGCTGTCTTGATGAGATCCCTGAATCAACTAGTCCTGAAGTCTATAGCCCAAGAGCAACATTGTCCTCCGAAGGAGGGAGCGACCAATTTGACCCACCAATATATGATGAAACTCCTGAATCCAAATCATGTAATTTGGATGAGGAGGAAGATATTAGGAGTGGTATCACTATTGTAGATGCATCCTTGGTGGAGAGACAGTCATCTGACTCTGAATCCTCATTTGAAGAAGAACTTGAAAGCACGGCAACATCCTACGCCACCAAAGAGATTCTAGACCCTGATACCAAACACGCTAAGTTTTCTTCTCATAAGATCCCTTCTATTCGAACAACTGAAGACTTTGCAACATGGCAGCGTATCATCCGCCTGGATGCAGTGCGAGCTAACACTGAATGGGTCATCTATTCTCCATCACAAGCCTTGGTCTCAGAGGAAAAAGCCCAACAATCTGCTGCAGCGGTTGGACTGAACAACTTCGAACACCTGGAGCCGGGCATGATCTATCATGCCGCCCGATTGGTTGCAGTGCTTGAGGCCTATGCGATCTATGACCCTGAGATCGGCTACTGCCAGGGAATGAGCGATCTCCTTTCCCCCATACTTGCAATTATGGAGGACGATTATGAGGCCTTCTGGTGCTTCGTGGGTTTCATGAGGAAAGCCCGTCACAATTTCCGGCTTGACGAGGTGGGCATTCGCAGGCAACTGAAAACAGTCGCAAAGATCATACAATCCAAGGATTCACTCCTCTATCGCCACTTGGAGATGCTTCAGGCTGAGGACTGCTTCTTTGTGTATAGAATGGTAGTGGTTTTGTTCCGAAGGGAGCTCACCTTCGAGCAGACAGTCTCTCTCTGGGAGGTCATGTGGGCAGATCAGGCAGCGGTCCGAGCAGGAATTAGGAAGTCAACGTGGGGGAGAATGAGGCCAAGGGCACCGCCTACTGACGACTTGCTCCTGTACGCCGTTGCAGCTTGTGTACTGCAGAGGAGGAAGCTGATCATCGAGAGAAGCAGCAGCATGGATGAGATCATGAGTGAGTGCAACAGCCTGACCGGGCAGCTAGACGTCTGGAGGCTTCTGGACGAGGCTCACAATCTGGTCGTCACACTGCACGATAAGATCGAGTAGTATTTGCCCTTGGTGTTCACATCTCCCTGCTACGGCAACAACCTTTTCCTTCTTCTTGAGGTTTATATGGAAGAATTTGTTCCATTGCTCTGCTAGGAAACTGCACCTCTGAAGGGGTTCGTAATCCTGCAGCAGGATTAGATTATTTTTGAGCTATACAGGTGCAGACATTGTAATCAGAATTTTTCTTTGTTCTAAATTAATATATGATTGGGTTTATAAATTAAGAGAGAGGTTTGCAGTCTGTAACATAATCTGTGAGCCAATGTATGTCACCAAACAAATACATTCTCATTCAATAAAGATCAATCAAACTCTTTTATGCTGCTTTTGTGATCTCTGGTTCCATTTGCTCTCAAAGTCAGTGATTGCAGGTAACAATGCAGCAATTCTTTCAGTATCTGAAGCTGTGGAAACAGCATTTTCAACATTTTCTTCGCTATTTTTAGCACAACAGATATCTAGAGGTACAAATAAATGTTTTAGCACATCAAAACAAGCTCAAGAAACAAAAATAAACCCCTCATCAAATAAAGAGGTAATCTGAGTTTGCCATGTTCTAATCCGTCAGGTTTAATAACTATCAATATCAATAACTCTAAAGTTTCGAGCTAATCTTAACTCGATAACTGAATAAAAGAAGCAACTTTCAACATCCAAAACAAGCCATTATCCACCATTGAAGCAACTTGGCATCCAGAGGAAGGAGAAGAGCTACTGCTCTACTTGGTGAAGTTCCTGACAACAATGGCCAACCCCAGTATCACAATGGGCACAAGCAACTGCAGGATCTTGACCATAAACCCAGCCCTGTTATCATCGGTAGGTGCCTTTCGAGCTAGAACGGGTGCATATGTCGCCTTAAAAGTCGAAGGATCAACATCGCCAATGTAGTACTTGTCCAACATATTTCTAGCCGTCTCGCTGTGACCTACATCTTCGAAATCATTTGTTGCGTCTTCCCTGCAAAGCACAACTACTCTGTAAATTGTTGATTCTCCGATATCTGTCAAACAATTTGATTTGTAACAATATAGTTTGTATTAGTACCAGTTGATGATACCATGACTTCATCTCCACCAGGATGATCATCCATAAAAGAGGTGACATCATACACCTGCAAGATGAGAAAAAAATTCTCATATCACAAAATAATTACAAATAGTTGATCAAGCTAGTAGAATATTTTGATTAACTACGCTTACGATATCAAGATGAATTAGTTCATGAGCTAGAAATTTTGCAACTTAAGGCTTGATTATTTTAGAGCCTTAAAGCTTTTCTTATTTTGATGGAAAAAGGTGAAAGCTGCTTCAATAACCTTGCTGTTGTGTCAAGATTTTCATGAGAGCTCAAGGTCCATCAATTGCCAACTGTTTTACACCTACTCAGTGTTCTAAATGGCGGCGGGCTACATCGGCCGAGAAAATTTATCGGAGATGGGGATATATCGAGGATATTTTAAAAATCGGATGTCAAAATCGGACTGTAAATATACATATCTTCTTGTCTTAAATCGCAACTCAATAAGACAATATATGCATAAATTATATAAATCTATATAAAACATCATACTTATATGTTTAAGATATACTTAACTCGATAACTTGCATTAAGCCTATGAATCCATAATCACTATCCAAGTGTAGAATCTTCAAAAATGGCACATTGGCACATCACTCGAATTACCCAAATACCTAACCTAGAAATTGGGTGTAAAACGCTACATCGGATCCAAAATCGCCGAAATTGCGGCCGATATATCGGGTTCATGCCTATTTATCGGCGATTTTGGATGAAAAACGCTATATCGGTTTGGATGTGCCAAATCATTGCGGCTAGGTGCCGTAAACGCAATATCGACGCAATATCGGGGTTATATCGGGGATATTTAGAACACTGCACCTACTTAATGAAAATCCTCTTCAAGTCTTCATTCATATCCGTCACACATTACATTTGAGGTTAGCCCTCATACACTCTCATGTCCCCCTTTACACCAAAGTTGATTGGAAATGGACAATCCTCAATAACATTCATTTTTGTTAGTTCTATCGATAAAGAAAGAGGTATTTATTAGGAACTACAGGCATCATCCCCTTTTTTTCTCTCTCATATTTCATTTTTCTAAATCTTAAGCGGGTCCCTTGCACTCCCTTCCCGTTTCTCACATAGACGAAAAGGTTCTTAACGTTGGTGATATGTCTTGAACATGTGATTTCCTTTGTATAACAAGCTAATCTTTGATTGGAAAAGACTTTGATAGCCGCGAGGTGAAACATCTACTCATTGGGTAAATGTAGAAACAACAGAAGTCAAGATAAATATCCAACATGCAAA